>KE371908.1:686636-698370 GCA_000418225.1 Zizania latifolia
GGCAGAGCACGACAAGCGCAGCCAGTGCACGGCGACAGCGACAGCGATGGCGACGGCGGTGGCATGGTGGCACACGACGGCGCACGGCTTCGGCAAGTGGACAGCAACCATCTCCAGCCATCATCTACACCAAGATTTGCAGTATTCTTCTTGTGCACACCACTTGTTTGATGAAATGTCTCAAAGAAATCTGCACTGCAAGTTAGGTGTTTGATAGAATGTCTGCAAACACTTTATTTTTAGATTACACTGTGAATACTTCTCTGCGTGTTCTAGTGTATGTCAAGTGTTTGTTGATTTACTTGAGAGGATCTGCAATGTACTTTGATTGTTGACTTGGTCGTGTTACAAGTATTCGATAATTTGTATGAGAGCAATTTGTACGTTTCTCTTTTTGTGAGAACGTTTGTTTTCCTCATGAATACATATTGATCGATACTTGTATTTATCGTTGCTGCTGTGTTCCAGTGCTTGTCCGTGGAAGTTGTGTTTCGACTTGCCTGGTGTGACTATTGTGGCACAGTCTTGTGCATAATCTCATTGAGTCACTTGCAAGTCAGACACTTGGGTTTAAGAAAGTTTTTTTTGAAGTTTTAGTATCGACTTGCTTGGTGTGACTTTTATTTGTCTAATCGTGGACTGAATCTCATCGAGTCACTTACAAGTCCGATACTCAAGTTTCAGGAGTTTTATTTTTCTGCTGCATTTTTGTTTGCGCCCATTCACCCCCCCTCTGGTCGCGAGTTTTGGTCCTACAAGGTACTTCGTTGTTTTTGAGCTCTTGCGAAGAAGTGCTTGAGGTACATCTCCTAAGGCCCGTGAGGAGAAGATGGAGCAGCCTTGCGAAGCTCGCCTACTGGAGGGCGAGATAGTTCTGGCACCTCAGGACAATGAGATAGTTTTTTTTGAGGCCGTCTTCGAGACTAGGCTTGGACTCCCTGCCTCATGACTGTTGGGGGAGGTGCTGCGCATGTTCCACCTCAAGCTCCCCCAACTGTTGCAGAACGCGGTGGCAAGGTTGGCCATCTTTGAGTGGGCAATGAGAGCCAAAGGGTGCAAGGGTCGTGCGGACGTCTTCGCAGCCTTTCACGAGGCCAACTACCAACCAAAGCAATGGCCGTAGAGTGATAAGTCCATAAAGCTACTAGGACTTTGAGGAGGAAGTGGGTGACTGATGATGCGAAAGCCTTGCCTCGGGCTTCATGGCAACAACATGAGTCGTCGCCTACTTCGAGGCAGACGATAGATGCTTCGGCTGAGGAGGTGGCCGAAGTAGTGGTGGAGGCCTAGGGACTGGTTGAAGCATTGCCTGCGGTGTCAGACTCCTGGCCCCTGACTCTAGGGAGAGACTGGCCGGTCCATAACACAGATGCGTCGCCGAGGTCTTGCATTCCAGAGGTTACCTTTGAGGACATGGAGGCCATTTTTCAACCGGCCTTATGTCCTCTGCTTTCGCCTGACCTTGAGGGTAAGATCTCTTCAAACCTTGTCCCTTGAGGTATCTCTTTGGAGTATTTCCTGCATATAACTCATACATATTTTGCCTTTTCCAGATTTCATTGCCACCGACGACGCGTAACATCGAGGCGATGACGACGAGGCTAGAGATAATAATGTGGAGAATGACTCCGAAGGAGAGCGTACGGAGAGTGACTCTGAAGAGGGGCTCACAGCTGGCGACCCGAAGGATGAGCACCTCGAATGAGATGATGGTAGGGAAGGCCACGATGGTGCCCTGCCCCCTGAGACCCCTTAGGATGTAAACCCTTCGTCTGAGGCTCTAGCCTCGGACGGCTCGGACCAGAGGGTCCCATTCCTTCAAGCCTACCTCCCTTTGGGAGGGGTGCTAGATGGGCTCTTGGAGCCCTTCCTCTGAGCCCACCAAGACATCACTTGGGGTGAACTGGTGGCTGCAGCAGTGGGGTACCATTATAGGGACCTGTCCTCATTGGCCGAGGGGGCCCTGGCTCAGGTATGAAGTGCTTTGAACAAGCCTCGTCTTTTCTCTTAGTATATTTTTTTACTGTTCTTATTTCTTTCGAAGGTGCTTGTTTTGATGAGGGCTGCATCGAGGGCGCTTGGTTTGCACGAAGCTGACATTGAGCGCACTGCATAGGACCTCCGGTAGCGCACCTCGGTGGTCGAGGGGCAGGTTGCTGAGTTGGAAGAGATGCTACGCCTGGAGCACAAAGACCGGCGGCAGGCGAAGGCTGAGGCCCACAGATGCCTTGAATTGGAGGCCACCATGAAGGCCGAGATCGAAGGCCTTATAACCAAAATGGAGAAGCTCAAGGATGAGCGCTTGGGGGCCATGGCTGCGCTCGAATGGACCATCGGGAAGCTTCGACAGTCGATGGCCCGTCTTGGAACCGTAAGCCGAGCTCTGAAATTTGGGGCAGCCAAGCCCTTGGCCCTTCGGACAAAGTACCTCGAGCAAGCGGCCTCTACCTTGAGAAATCTATGGCCGGTTTCATGGAGACCTTGAGAAGGGTAGCGGCTCAGAGCATTATGCAAGCTCTTCATGACTCCGGCTGCAACCACCTTTGACAGCTGACCTTGGTGCAAGACTTCCGTTTCGGGGGCCTCCAAGACACATGGAGGGATCAAGGGGGGCCTGCTTCGTGGGAGCTCTTCGCTGGCTCTGCGGGTGCCGCCACCTCCTGTGCCTACCCGTCCCAAGGTGTAGATTCTAAGCCTTTGTAAATGCTTTGTTGCAAATGTAATTGGCCTCAAAATCTTTAATGAAAATAGGAATATTTTACACTTGTGCTCAGGATCATGTTGTGAATTTCGAGGGTGACATCTAAGTACTCGAAGCCACCAAAGCCCTTCGCGATGAAAGGGTAGTTTTTGAAGTAGCTAGGTCCGAAGGCCATACACGTTTTGAGCTCGCTCGAGGTCCTAACAGCGAAGTGCTGGCCGAGGTGGCTGACGAGCTCTTAGCTTTGATTAAGACAGAGCCTACGCAAAGTTCATGACCTTCGTTAGATTTGACCAGTTTTGATGGAGTAGGGTCCGAACTTGGAGGGGGTCAGCCTCCTTGCCAGCTGGAGAGGGCTGCTATGGAGGAATTGGATTTCTTAGCCTTCGACACTCAGCCAAACACTTTGTTCTTGGGCCGACGTTCAAGAAGAGAGGAGGGCCAAGAAACCTTCGAAGTGAGGTGGTTTAAACAGTTTATCGAGGTACTTTATACTTTGTGATGTTGAGACTTGTTTGAATAAAGTTTTTGTTACAACTTTTTGCATTCGAAGTGTACTTGGTGCTAATATGTATCAAAGCGTAGTTTGAGAGCATACGTACTTACTGCCTCCCCCTTGCTCGTGGCGATGCGAAGTTGCATACATGCCACGAGTAATTTTCATGCGTTTCTTGCTATGCTTTGATGTTTCTTGTGAAGTATGCTTATTTTTGAAGATGTAATTCGAATTTTCTGGGTAACTCGAATCCGTGTCCGATTTTTTTTTGAAGCAGGGCTTCATACTCCAGGTCGCTTGGGACCGTTGGGTATGCCTCGAGTCACTTACTCAGAGACAATCCCCCTATTTTTTATACCACTTCAGGCCTGGAGGCGTGTGAAGTGATAATGGTGGAGCAGGTTACACCATATTTTTTAGGGTCTGCATGGGTACCCGAAGTCAGTGCCGTTAGCCTTACTCGGGGGAGCCACCTTGGAGCATTGGGTTCCAGGCTTTACACAAGAGTGCAGAGCACTCATGGGTGTGTTAGACTTTGTTTGTCTCACGTCGAGCCAGTGGCTTTGGGTAGCGGAAATGAGAGCGGACTAGTCATGACCGTTGAAGCCATATTGCTACAATGATGCATCCATCGTCAGTTCAATAGGTTCGATGATGGGCTAGATGCGAACTTATTGTCCCCAGTGGGATGTATGTTACCTTATGACGAAGCTTGCCTACGCAAGGTATTTATTCGAAGGTATATATTATCACAACTATGGTGTTTGATGCTATGCATAGTATCGCCAGAGGTGCTTTGCATGATAGGTGTGCCTCAGTTCTTCACCTTCGAGAGTAGATAGCCTGAAGGACCCCGATCAATTTTATCAGAGTACTGTGAATGGGCCTTCCCATTTATTACCCAGTTTGCCTGGTGTGAGAACACTCCGCAGTATGAGGTGCCCTAGCTGTATGATGTTGGGCTTCACCTTTGGATTGTACCAGGCCTTCGATTATGCTTGGTATTTCGATAGATTAGCAACATCCCTTAGCCTTGTCTCTTCTTGGAGGTCTAGGGATGCTTCCCTTTCGGAGCCATCTTCTGGCAGATGAGTCGCAGTGACCCCCCTTTCAATTCCATCGGTGTCACGGCATCGTCTCCGAATAGCAGGTGGAAGGGTGAGAATCCTGTTGTCTAGGTTTGCGTAGTCCGAATGTACCATAGGATCTTTGGCAACTCTTCGACCCATAGACCTTTTGCGAGGCCCACGATCCAGCGGTTGAGGCCTGACAAGATATTACAGTTGGCTCTTTCAACAGCTCCGTTAGACTACGGGTGTCAGACTGTGGCGAAGCACAATTCGATGCTGAGCCCTTTGTAGAATTCCCTTAATGGCTCGGAGTCAAACTGAGTGCCATTATCGATCGTCAACTGCCTGGGTACTCTGAAGCAACAAATTATATTTTGCCAAAAGAACTTCTGGATATTGTTTAAAGTTATTGCAGTTGTTAATGCTTCAGCTTCCACCCACTTGGAGAAGTACTCGATGGCTATGACCACGAACTTCAAATTTCCCTTTGCCCTTGGGAAGTTTCCAATCAGGTCCATGCCCTAGTGCGCTAGAGGCCACATTGGAGCAATGATCTACAACAGAGTAGGTGGTAGGTGGCTTCGTCGACCCATCCACCGGCACCCCTGGCAAGTTCGGACAAAATCCTTGGCCTCTATAGTTATAGTGGGCTTCCACACAGCCCTTCATGAATCTCTCTGAGTGTGTCTTGGCCTTAGCTCTAGAGATGCAATGGAGTAGTGGAGCGCACACTCCTGATTTATACAGTTGATCGTTTATTATATGATAATTCCAGACCCTATACATCATCCTTTGCAATTCAGGGCCTTCTGAGATGTCCACTTGATCTTTCAACATTGCTATAATGGGGCTTCGCCAGTAATCTATCTGTACACACAATACCTTGGCTGCTTCTAGCATCAGTGCAGATGACACAGTTAGTACTTCATCAAATACTTCGATTGCAGGCTCATGGCCTCTAGCTGCTGCCTCTCAAGATGCTCCGAATTGAGATTCCCTTGAATGCTAACTCTTCCTTGCGCACTTTAGCCAAGTACCCTACAAGGTCAGGGTGCCAAACCTAAAAACTTTTGTCGATGTGGCCTACGACAACCTATGAGTCTGCCTTTACAATGACCCTTGCGGCGCCTAGTGCACGTGCTTTTTGAAGGCCTAACAACATGCCTTCATATTCAGCCACATTATTCGTAGCTTTAAAATTTAGCCTTACAGAATAGGAGGCCTTCTGGCTAGAAGGAGAAATTATTATAGCTTCGGCACCCGCACCAGAGGCCTGATAAGCACCATCTGAATAAATAGTCCAAATGCCCTCGCATGGTGCTTCGAGTTGCTATGCTGCTAGAGGGGTCCATTCTGCAATGAATTCCGCCAAGATCTGAGATTTGATCGTGGCCTACTTCCCAATGCGGCCTATTGAGTCCTTATTGTGGAGCATATCTCCGAGTGGGTATGACGTTGGCATAATAATATTGTATGCTAAAAAATAGTGCCGAGGCTTCCTCAAGGCCATAACGAGGGAATAGGTGATTTTTTTCTATCTCCATATACCTCATTTTTGCTCCGGACAAGGCTTCAGAAACAAATTATATTGGCTTTTGAATCAACTTGCCTTCGATGTCTGCTTTACGGACTAGTACTGCGCTAATGGCGAAGGCCATTGCTGTGAGGTACAATTGCAGTTCTACTTCAAGAAGCTGGCTTGGCACTCGGGGGTCTATACAAAGTCTTCGGAGCCCTTCAGTGCTTTAAATATAGGCAGACTTCGCTCAGCGGAGCGCGCGAGGATCCTTCTTAGAGCAGTGTGGCGGCCAGCGAGTTTTTGAACTTGCTTTAAATTCTCTAGAGGTGCCATTCATTGCAATGCGCTAATTTGCATGGGGCTGGCTTCGATCCCTCGACTCGAAACTAGATACCCCAACAATTTTCTGGCTCAGACTCCGAATAAGCATTTTTCTGGATTTAGCCAAATTCCAACCCTTCGTAAGCTTTCAAAGGTGTCGGCCAAGTCCTTGTTGTGTACATTTTTCTTGGCTCTTTTAATTACAATGTCGTTCATATAGGCTTCGATATTCCTTCCTAGCTGATGGCCCAAGGCCTTCGCAATTAATCTAGAGAAGGTAGCCCTAGCATTTCACAGGCCGAAGGGCATTCGCACATAACAATATACTCCCGACAGGGTGACAAAACTTGTCTTCTATTGATCCTCCTGTCAGAGCCATACTTGATGGTAGCCAGAGTACGCATCAAGGAAGCTTAGTAACGCAGAGCCCACAGTAGAGTCCACAACCTGGTCAAATATAAGGCATGTGGTAGGGGTCACGGGGGCATGCTTTATTTAATGAAGTGTAGTCGATACACATACGCTATTTTTCTGTATTCTTCTTTTTTACAAAAATCGGGTTTGATAGCCACTCCGAATGGCTAACCTCCCGAATGACTCCTGCATGTAGTAGTTTTTCAACCTTGACTTTGGCGAGGCTTGCCCTTTCGGTTGACAACTTACGGAGGCCTTGTCTTACTGGACGAGCTCAAGGGTTGATCAGTAAGGTGTGCTTGATAAAGCTTTGATCTACTACTGGAATGTCTTCATCAGTCCAAGCGAAGACATCGAGGTTAGATCTTATGGTTCCCTCGAGTGAAGATAACTCTTCGGGGCTCAGGTCACCTCCAAATTTCAAAGGGTATTCTAGTCCCCCATCGATGATAACCCAGGTGACTACTTCCCCATTAGACTAGGGTTTAACAGCTGGCCCTCGATGGTCTGCTGGAAGTACGCTGACTTCATCTTGTGCCTATATAGAGTGTACTTGCCAGGTTTTGAGGGGCGTGGTGTGGTCGTACTCAACCCTTCATGCCATGCTTTGGTCTCCAAACACCACAAGGACCCCCTTGAGTCAGAATCTTAACACATAAGTAATTGTGATGTGCGACCGCTCTGAATTGGTTTAGAGTACCCCTTCCGAGTATAGCGTTGTAGCCACATGGGGCATCGATGACATCAAAGATGATTTCTTCTGTGCGCATGAGGTTGCCTTCGCCGAAGGTAACCTCGAGGCCTATCTGGCATATTGCTTTGAGGGGAGGCCCATTGAACCCCTGCAGAGGCCTCGCCGCTGGATGGAGATGCTTCCTTGGGATGCTCAGCTGATCGAAGGCATGCGTGAAAATAATGTCCACGGAGCTGCCCCCATCGACGAGCACACGCCATACCTCGGTGCCGGCAATGTCGGTGGAGATGATGAGGGCGTCCGAGTACGGGAACTTGATGCCAACTGCATCTTCGGTAGTGAAGGAGATTGGCACATGAGCCTACTCTGCCATCGCTGTTGTTGAAGACAAGGTCCTGATATGCCCCACCTCTTGGACGTACTCACATCTCTGCCGCTTGGACAGATTTCCAAGTGCTTCGCCGCCAGAGATTGGGAGCACTACTCACTTCGGGGGCCCTGCTGAATTCTTGATCTTCGGGGGTGGCATTGCATTCACCACCAGGACTCGAGGTTGCATTTTGATTGGCTCAGCATGGGCGATGACTTGCTCTGGGCGAGCGGCTTCAGGGGCTCGATCTGTTGTCCCTCGGCCTGTAGTTCTCTCGAGGTAGTTACCCCGCAGGGCCAAAATGGCCTTGTAGGTGTCAGTGTTGTGGCTGCGGTTAGCTTCATGCACGTTGTAGAAGAAATTTTGACCTAGGATGGGGGGTCCGGCTACTGGCATTGGCCCTGTCCCTGGCCTTGGTGGAACTTCGGCGGACGGGGGGACCACGTAAGTCCCTAAAAGTTACTGGTGAACTTCTATCGTAGATGCTCCCAAGATTTGATAGAGCCTGGTTTGAGGAACCATAACCATTGAAGGGCTATGCCTTCGAGGGCCAATGGGAAGCATTTAGCCATGGTATCTCTCTCGCCTCTGCTGGCCTCAATTGCGAGGGCATAGGAGCACGTGAATTCATCAGGGTCTGAATCCCCAGAGTACTTCAGCAGCTTTGCGGCCCGGAACTTCGAGTGGAAGCGAACCATCTGGAGATCTGGATGCAGAGTTGTTCTTTTGTCGAACAAGGCATTTTGCTTCTGCTCCTGAGATCCCTGATCTCCATGGTCACTCAGGGTGACGATGGCGGGCCTTGGTGGATCGACAGAGACTTCCCAGGCGTGCGTTTGTTCAGCAGCACTTTCATTCCACCTCAAGACTTTCGCACACAATGAGGCTAGCTCGGAGGCCTGAACATCTCCGGGAGCTCCGCCTTGCTGAGAATGGTCCCCCAGTTCCTGTGACCAAGCGTAATTGGTTTGCAGTACCATTGGGGGTGACAAAGTGGTTGGACATAGGTTCCCTGTAGCTCCAAGGGGACCACCTCTAGGGGGACCGTTGGGGGCCCCTCCAGCCTGGAGGTGACGTTCGCCAATGGTAGGATTGTGGAATTTGCCAGAAAGGAGCCGGTGGCATGCTCCATAGCTTTTATAAGGCTTCCGAGCTTCAGGAGATCCTTGAAGCCTTGCGCATTGGCCTCGAAGGGAGGGTCTCCGAACGCTGCGTGGCCTTCGAAACCCGAGTGGACTTTCGAGTAAGAGCCACACCTTTGCCTTTTTTTCGAGGCACGCTTCGAAGTTTGTCTAGAAACGGTGGTAGAGAGGCTAGTTTACAATTAGGATCCCCACGAACGGCACCAACTGTTGGTGTAATAAATTTTTACACGATAGGTTCAATAAGCCTTGAAGAGCTTAGGATTTGATTGAAGTGTTTGGATCTGGTTCAGGCCTCCGACTAGAGTAATACTCTACGTCTGAAGGTTTGTGTATTGCTGTAATGCCAGGAGTTTCGAGGTCCCCTCTTCAGTAGTAAAGAGGGGATATTTATAGGCATAATTGGTAGAGGGTAATACGTTATTATCCACTACTTACAACTAACTATGCCTGTAATACACAGTACAAATGCATGTAGGGCTAACATAGTAAAAGACTAAATATAATGCTATAAAGTATATGTCCCATCCGAAGGGACGTATTGTTGGGGAACGAGTAGGCTACGCTAGTATAAAACAAATTTTTTCTACCCTGTTTAACCTAGGAACCATATGAGTAATGGGATCATGGATCGTTACCTCTAGCCGCGAGACACGCTAGGGCAGCGAAAGAAGACTTGGGGAAGCGTGTCCTCGATCAACTCCGCCCAGCTCCGTCCAATCCTCGGCGATGAAGACGATGCAGCCTTGCAATCCTCACGTCGAGATGATTAGCGCCGTAATTGTAGCAGTGACTCTATGGTATCCACACGTACAGGGATGGGATCACCTCAAGCCGGTATGCTAGTACCGTGCGAAATGTTAGGGAAGAAGCAGCCACAGCAGGTGAGGCTAGGGGAGAGGTGATGGCTAGGGTTAGGGTAGGGGCAACAGCAACAGCTTATGTTTCCTAGCCTCTCCTCTCCTTATATAGAGCCCTCTGATGGGCCTTTAATCAATATTAAAGTCCAACAGATCTAATCTGCACGTTTGGCCTAGAAGTTCTGGCCCAGGCCCGGAACTTCTGAAAATAACATTCCGTATCATATTTATTTCTATCCAAAAATTCCGGTCCAACCAGAACTTCTGAACCCAGAACTTTCGGTCCAACCAGAACTTTCGAAAATGACATTCTGTATCGAATTTATTTTGGCCCAAAAGTTCCGGCCGAAGCCCAGAACTTCCGATTCGTCCAAAATTCACCTCTAGAGCAGGCCTAGAAGTTTCGGTCCCACCAGAAATTCTGATTCATCCAGAACTCGCTGCCAGAGCGTTCCTAGAACTCCCGGTCCAACAGGAACTTCCGGTTCATCTAGAACTTGCTACCAGAGCGGGCTCAGAAGTTCTGATCCAACTAGAACTTTCGGTTCCTCCAAAACTTGTCTCTAGGGCATATTTCCATCAATCTCCCACTTGCACTAGAGTCAATACTCGCAAGCTTCTAATCCCATCCCCTTAAGCGTGTGACCCGATAGGTTCATATGTAAACGGCCGCTGCACGGAAACCTTTTCCAGATCGCAAGTCAATAGCGGTACCTAGCAGCACATACTAACCTTGAATGCATACAAAAGATCATATCAACTGAACCTTGATATACTCATATGCCAATCCCTTTACCACACGACATCAGTCAAGCTCAAGGCAAGATTCGTGCCACCCTTGTGATAGCTCGACACTTCACTCGATCAAGTAGTGGATTAATCATGATTAACTCTTTAATCATAGTGGCATAGCCATGCACTTTCCCAATCCAACTATTTCGAGGGGCCAGAGACGTCTCTCCCATTATTTAGAAGGGGTAAATTCTATCTTGATCGCGCATATTCCATGACATGTTTCATAACGTACCCGAAAGCAACATTTATAACTACCCAGTTACAGAATAGTGTTTGGAAGCCCCTAAGTGTGTTACTACACATTCTGGAATCAATGACGATCTCAAGTCAAAGGATTCTGTAGGTACACCATTTGAGATGACAACTGATGGCACATCAAGAATAACAATCCCAGTAGTATCTCAAGGTAGGTCTATCCAACACCATGTTCTCTAACATGTGTCCACATCACTGATTTATATCTCTATATCTATGATCTATGAAACGTGATCGTCAATCAGTCAAATGTGCTAATCTATAAATCATCACTGTCCCATATGATGATATGAGATTAGGGATCATTTAGAATAACATCATTATAAAACAAAGAGTCTCACAAACAAGTCACATACTTGCTGATCAATGTAAAAGATAATTATTCAAGGAACAAGATAACCAATTATCCAAAATACATCAGCATAGACAAAACTCCTCTCACATACACTAGACTCTATTACACAAGTATCTAATAGCCATAGAGCTCAAGTGCGCCTCATGCTTGGGCTACGAGAGTGGTTTGGTCAACAGATCGGCAATGTTCGAATCCATGTGCACCTTGCATATCTTTACATCACCTCTATCTACAATCTCTCGGATGAGGTGATAGCACTGTAATATGTGTTTGGACTTCTGGTGCGACCTAGGCTCCTTGGCTTGCACAATGGCACCACTATTATCACAATAGAGGTCCACTAGACTAGACGCACTAGTGACAACACCCAACTCAGAAATAAACTTTCTGATCCTGTAGGACCGAAACTAGCGACCAGAGGGGGGTGAATGGGCGCAAAACAGAAAACAGCGGAAAATAAAAATCTGGACAGAAGGCTCAAACTGGAAGTTCCGGTTTGGAGCCGGAAGTTCCGACTGAGTGCTTGCACCGGAAGTTCCGAGACTATAAGCGCAAATCGGAAGTTCCGATTAGAGTCGAAAGTTCCGATGTACCGGAAGTTCCGGTCGGAGCCGGAAGTTCCGATTAACTCAGAGCACCAGACCGAGAGCCCTAATCGGAAGTTCCGGTGGCAAACCGGAAGTTCCGGTTTGCCTGGTGCAGCACGAAAACCCTTCAAAAACTCTCCAAATCAAGTTGTCCA
>ASSH01052171.1:0-19134 GCA_000418225.1 Zizania latifolia
CCGATGTTTTTGTCGCGCGCACGCGTCGCGTGGACCCGGCACGGCGGCGCTTTACCTGCGGTGGTCTGCCCCTCCTGCCTCTCCGGACTCCGGCACGGTTCTGTAACCACAGTTTTATTAACCGCCAGCAGTAATCGGTCCGAAGATAATAGTAGAAATTCTGCGGTAAACATCAGTAACTTATTGGCGGTTGGTTTTACAAATTCTGCTCTCTCTATCAGTTGGTGTTTTAGATTTAGTTTTGTTCTAAATCAAACTCTACTGAGTTCTAAAATAAATCATTCTCCCCGTTCGTTCCATAATATTACACTGCACATATTCGTTGTACTATTAAATGTTAAATCTGATCATGGCATTAATATTATAGAACTAAAAAACTATATGTTATTAAATTAGTTTTATTAAATTTATCATAAAATGTGTCTTCAAGTATAGTTAGATCTTAAGTTATGAAACCTAGCTTTAGCTTTATTCTAAATCAAAATCACTAATTTTGATCAATTATAGAAAAATACACCACCTACGTTATCAAGTTAGTTTTATTAAATATATCATAAATATATATTCATAGTATATGAAACGGAGTAGCATCCTTCTGAATAGAAAAAGAGTTAGGATTAAAATCTAAATGTTGGTTATAAGAACCAAAATGTATCGGCTATAATATTGTTCCACTTTATATATAACACTAATTTAATATTATAGAAGTAGATGGATAGTCCGTAGTTTGAGTCCAATATAACCACCTATGATCCAAAGCACTCAATTTTTGTTCCTTCTATTTAATTTGGTGTGATTGCTCGAGACGATAAATAGGATATGGAAAATTTAGACAGATTCTAGCTATCAAGAGACATCAAAGGTAAACCGTTCTCCTTGCAGCACCCACCGAATGAATTTAATTAATCGATTGCACGATTTCCATTGACATATAAAAAACGGTTTGAACCAGCCTTTGGTAGGTTAAGTTACAGGTTACTCAGATCTTAGGTAGATGTTGGATGGACGTGCACGTTCGCACGATGACCCATGCAGCAGCCAATTATCAGACAATTGTTCGCACGTGTGCACAATAGACCATTAATTGCGACGTGTTTGAATGAACTAGTGCGTGGTATATACGGCGTTGCTGAGTAATGATCCTACATTATTGGAAATTTAAATACTACTCTCTCTCTCTGGTCATATACTAAAGTTAGAGAAAAAACGGCGTGAAATAAAGTTAATATAAACTATTTTTCTTAACTGGATCACTGTTTGGGCTATAAGGATAAACTATATTGACTAAATTTTTGAAGGTGCATTTACACTCACATGGTACAACCTGCAGGCTTCGCCCTAGTCATATATACACGACACTTTGACCAAAATCTGATCAAACTTTGAAAACATTGATAGTTGATAACTTTTAAATTAAATAGTTAAAATATATAAAAATGGTATGATTAGGTTTGTCTTGATAAATACTTTTACAATCTCACATTTTTCCAAAATATAGTTATCACAATAATTTTGACTTTTACCATCCATAATAGAGAAATTCCCCATTGGGGAACAAGGATCGGCCCATTGATTACATAGGATTGGTAAAAAAGATTCGACTCGTCTTTTTCTTCAAAATCCTCAGAATTTTTTTTTGAAAAGAGGCAAATTTCATGCTCTGCTTTGTTCAAATTCCTCAGAATTGACATGCACTGTACGAACATTTCCTACATGAGAGAACTGCATTAATGCATTATCTACAAACGACTCCTGTGTCTCTGTAGCGGCCCAGCACTGCCGGCGCTGCTCGCGACCGATTTGTTCTCCTTTCTACCACTGGCCTTCTTTGCTCTGCCGGCCCTTTCAAGCGTTCCATCTGACAGCATGTATGCCTGTTTAAACACGCCTGGCCCGTCACTCAGGCGTGCATTTGGCACAGTATCATGTATGCTGCCAATTGAGGTGTACCTGTAATCCAAAGACAAATAAATGCATCATCGATGTGAAAAGTTCACTTGAGAGTAGGAAACCTCTGTGGCCACTTGGATGGCAAGTTAGATTTTTCGGAAGGAGCTGAAGGTACAAAAATCTAACATTCACCAAAAATGTCTGACCATGGAAAATATCAAAAGAGCATAGCATACCCCTGATCATAAAGGCAGCAGTACTTGACCTTGCAGGTTAAGAGGAAATCCCAAACATCCCTGTCACAGAAAAGCATTTAGATTGACCACTCTGAAAAGAGAAGGCAAGGCTTGATTGGCTCACATGATCAGGAGACAACAAACCTGTAAGACCAATCCAAGATTGGGTTCACCCTCATGAAAGGAGGCCAGCCAGGGGAACTAGGAGTGAATTGTTCTTGACCAACCTGAATTTGTACATTTTAGCGTTACCATTGGGCTGACGATGATCAAAACAGGATTGCACATCCTTTTTTTTTCATAAATCAGACCACCACAGAAAGATCATTCAAGGGAGTTAGTGAGTTACCGCATTCGGATCGCCATTTCTAGTGCCAAGGAAAATTGCTTTAGTAGGCTTCTCCTTCAGCAGGGCTTCTAGGCCAGACTTGAAATCTGTCCGGATAACTTCAAGTGGCAAACCGTAGCTGCAGAATGGAGACGAGAAGTCATAATTCAGATTTTCATGCAGATTATCAGATTGAAGAACATAAAAGAACAGACAGAAAAAGAACAATGACATAATCAAATCTTGTTAAAACATTACGTGGAGACAGTGTCGTAGATGAACGAAGTGATTTCAGGAAACTCAGCAGGGTCCTCGAAGTAGTGAGTCCTCATGGGGCAGTTTTGAATGGTACGATCCGTTTGGTCTCCATTGCCTGAGCTTGTTCTGTGGAGGTAGTAGCCAGCCCGAAGCACATGCAACAGCACCTATCGATTCATCGCATTGTTATCTCGTCAGTTGGTACTAATTACAGGTAAAATACTTGGAAGTCGAAACAATGGGCAAAAGGAAATGCAAAGGTGTTACCGTTGAATCTTTGCCACCGTTGAAGCTGAAGGCGATTTCCTCGAACCTGCAAAGTGGACAATGAGTAGGACGATATGTTAATCAACAAGTGTGTAACTATACAGTACGAATCAAAGAAGCTTGCCTATATTTTGGCAAAAGAATGCGTCTACATCGATTCGGTTAGACGTCAAGACCTTAACAAAATCTCCCCAGTGGATTACCATGCCATTTAATCTAATTTTAAATTCGAGGGCGCATCTTTGTTCATCTCCTTTTTGAGAAAAGGAAGAAGGTTTACACCCGTAAACTAGATTATCAGAATCACACAACCCATGGACGTGCCTAAAGATGGACGATAGATTACCGATAAAATTGAGCTTATAACAATCGTTTAAGTATTCAAATAAATAAATTTAATGCTAAAAACTGACAAACAACTTTAAAACAACTGTTTCGACAATTTTCACTTATAAAGTACTACGTATTTGCAAAAATTGTAACGTTTAGAAGCTCGCGAAGTGTGCATGCGAAAACCCATAAGCCGTTTGTAGTTTTGGACGGGGCGTTAGATGCATGAATCATGAGCACTATACAGTATGCATGAAGCCATGAATCATGAACACCAGGCAAAGAGGAGGAGGAGGAAGAGGAGGAGGAGGAGGAGGAGGCTGGGCACACGTACGGGTAGAGCGCGAACGCTCGCTTCACGGCGTAGACCGCGCGGTCGTACTTGGCACGCAGCGCGGGGCCGCCGCTCGTCCGCACCGCCGCGTCGATCTCCATCGCCGGCCGGCCGCGCCCGCCCGCTTGGTCTCGAGATCAGAGCGCTGCGCCGGTCGATCGACAACTCGACAAGTCTCTTACAAGGAAGGCGCTCGACTCAAACCCCTTGCCCTCCCCCGGTTTATATGTTGCACTACCTGTCAGCCTCGAATTCGAATTCGAATTCAAACTCGGATTCGGATTCGGATTGTCTGACGTCATTGGCCTACGTCACGGGCCGCCCGTGCGGTACCCGTACGGCCGTACCCCGGTCATCCGCCGTTCGCTGCGATCCAACGGTTCAAAGTGTTCAGCCACCAGCCAAGCCGCGGCCCACGAATCCAACGGCCGCCCACGTTTGCTCGGAAGCGGCCTACAAATCTAACGGCCCAGATTTGTTCGGCGGCGGCCCATACGGGCAAGCGCACTCGCCGAAGCCGTCTTTCTCGCGAGCCAGGGGTTTATTAGGGTTAGGCCTCGCGCCGGCGCGGCTGCGTCCTCTCGTCGGAGCTCCAGCTCCCGTAGCGTACAGCATCACCTCCCCGCTCGAGCGTGTCTGCGGACTGCGGTGGTGCTTCCGTCGCGTGCACGGAGGAGGGTGAGGGTACTGTTGGTGCGTGTTCTTCTCGTTGGCACGCCGGGGTGCTTGGTTTGCGGGCGGCGGGGCAAACTGCTCGTGGAAGAGGGGGCTTTCGTTTGATGGTAAAGATGGCGAAGGGATCAAGCAGGGTTAGGTGCGATCAATCTTTCTCTTGTTTACCTGGCCATTCCTTGGTGTTGGTTGGTCTCGGGGGCCAATGCTTTGATTTCTTCACAGCCTGTTAGTCTATTACCTTGTGTTTCTGTAGGATGTTTTGAAATAAACTATCAGTTTGATTGTGAAGAAGCTACAAATTTGTTTTTTTAGAGGAATCGAAAGCATTCTCTTTGGACTAAATGACCAGTAAAGTAACAGGCAAAACCAGAGTCACAATATTTAAAACCGAAAATACTTTGTTTGCTTGATCATAACATCTATTTAATAGTCTTTATAGTAAAGCTCCGCTTGGGAATGTTTGTTCAGAACGAAATTACTAGGTAGGTAGATTTGCAACTGTTAACAAATTTATGGATTTAGTAGATCTGACTCCATTCCAAATACTGTAACAGTTAGTCAGTTATGCTTCAAATATGAGATGAGGCTCGTACAAGAGCTGGTTGAAGTGTGTATTTTGCTTTGTGTCCGGTGTCCCTATACTGTTATGCCGATGTTGCTTACTGCTTAGTTGTCTGTAGTTGATATATCCTCTAGTTTAGACACCCTGCTATGTTTTAGGACTAAAATGATGTATGCTTGATTTTTGTTGTAAAGCTGGTTGCTTTCAATAAAAGCATGGTCTTTGGTCCTTTGGTCTAACCAAAAAAAAAATCTGAGATAACTAGATAAGGGAGGTTGGAAAATCATAATTGCGAATTTTTGAATTGGGTTCAGTACTTCAGTGGATTATTTTATTTGAAACATTAGATTTATTGGTAAGTTTCTGTACCGATCATAACTTCTTTTGCAACCATTGTAGTTATGAGCCTGGACCTGCATTTGAGGAGTGCAGTGAAGAGGCTATGCTTGACATTTCACCAACAGAGTCAACAGAACTTTGGCTAATTCAGTGGCCTTTAAATCAGGTAATGTGAATTCGTTTCATTTTTTGGCATGTAGCATGCCGCTAAATGCTGCATAGCTGATGTTGAATTTAATGTTTTTTCTGTGTTACATGCAGTTAGATGCATCTGATTTTCATGGTGAAGAGCTTACTCTTAAGCTACACCATGATGGGAAACTGGGCAGTCTGGAGGGTTCCTCAGGTAAGATATATTCCATGAACTATTTCGCACCGGCCAGTTTTATATTTTGATGGTTTTGAGCTTTCTGTACAGTCAGAAGAAACTTATATTTGCTCATGAAATTACACTTCGACCTTATTCATCAGATTTCCCAAAGAGGACACATATTTTTCACTACTAATGTCAAACAGTGTTAATCTTATCCCTGGAATCACTTGCATTTCTATGGTGAAACTTGTGTCTCATTTTTGTAAGAAGATGAAGTCAATTCTTGTTCTTTGGTGATCAGTAGTGTTGTGGAGCCCAAGTCACTGTGGAATTTCCTTGTGTACTATTTGCTATTAATTAATCTTTAGGCAACAAATGAACAAACTATTACTTATTACATGCTTTTTGCAGTAGAAACAGAATTCAAATGCTACAATTTAGGTTACAGAAAACAATTTTATGCTTTGTGGATGCCCAGAAGTTTGTTGAAGTGAAATTTCTTCTCGTTATCCTCATATAGTGGTCCATAAGCTCCTCCTCGCTTTGATGCTAGATTGATGCCATGACATCTGTAAGGAGTACTAGTGTAGTACCACTAGCTAGGTTCTCTAATTCCTTTTCATTGGCTGAGATCGGCACTTTCAATTTATTGTGGCAATAACAATCTAAACTTATGATGTAGCGGTACATAATGTTCTTAATTTGGCAGGGAAATCTTATGATGTCGTCAGCTTTTCTGCTCAGCAGCCAGATGCAACTGTCTTCCTGCCATCAGGGTCAGAAACAAAAGCCGGTATGCTAAAATACCAACTTGCAATTTATACCTTCAGTATTTTGCATGGATGCTGTTTTTACTTTGAAGTGTTATTAGTCTTCTAAAACTGGTCTGTATGTTGACATATTTGGTGTTTGTTGAGCTCTTAAAGTGTAGTTTTAACTTTCTGTATGCATGTTGTTTTTTCCTAACAAAAAATAAATCCAGTTGGGAAGATTTCACGTCGAGTTAGCTTAGTTCGTTATCCAGATCCTGAAGAACTGGAGAAGCCAGGTTTTGGGAGTCTTACTCCTAGCAGCAAGAAATCTGCAGGTGAGTACATTCTCTGGCAGTTCTTTTTCACTGATGCCACTTTTCTGCTGTCAAAATTAATGTATCATAGACTTGTTATGAACGATATGTCATTAATGTCAATCACTAGATTAGGATAAATCATAGATTTAACCTCATGTTTTAACTAGAAATCTAGAGTCACCAGATTTGACCTTGTAACATCATAATTTTCTGTTCAGTCTCCTGACATTTACAGAATGAGGTGATGAGCCCTAGTCCCTATTGCATACTAATTGTGTTGAGATTTTTGGGGCATCAATAGTCGAATTCCTGATTTATCTTATGAAGGCTCATGTCATCGATGTAATGCAGCTCTTGTATTCTACGACGGAAGTGCAGTTCTGAGAGTGAAATACTAAGCTAATGCATCTAAGCTGCTGATTAACAAGCCTCGGTGAAATATTTGATTGTGGCTTACAGTTTATTAATAGATTTTTACTATGCAACTATGCTCGCTCGCACAGTGGGGATTGTGCGAGTGCTGAAAGACATGTTTCCCAGTTGACAAATTGTTGTAGGAATGCTTTGGACAATATTCAGATGAAATTATGCTAGTTTTACCACATATTTTTTAATCATAAACACCTGTTGATGAATAGAACAATTTGGCAAAATGTTACTGCCATCACTGATGAGAGTTTGTCCGGCCGTCCAGGTTCTTCAAGGAAGACTATGTCTCGGTTCACTAGTGCATCAAAGAACCGCAGCAGCCAAGGTTCAGCGCTATCACTGGGCCAATCGAGTGCTGTGCCACACAAACAAAAGCACAAGAGAAAAGATGAGAGCAGCTTGGGGCACTCAAATGTGTCCGGCAAGTCAGCCGAAGGATATCAGTCTCACGGTGGAGACAGCAACACAACCGCAGAGATGCCGCAGACGCCAGCTGAAAAATCCAAGAAGAAGAAGGTCAGGATCGCAGAGTAGCAGTATCACCTGTCATTTGTCATCGTCACTCTGGAGAAGAGAGGGTTTAAATTTCCCTTCAACTGTCAGCACCCTCGGAGCATTTCAGAAAATGCGCCCTCTTAGAATTTCCTGCACCTTTTGCTGCCGCAGAACATTTTGGTCGACTGTTGGGTTGCATTTTTGTGATGAGGCTCGAGAGCAGCAGCCCCTTGCACGGTGTTGAAATACGCTTTTTTACTATATGCACCGCTGTAACTCGTGAGCAGTTAAGTGGCCTGTGTTCACTCTGGCGCGTCAACAAGAGGACATCTTCGGTCGTTTGTTGCTGTGAACTATGAGTTACGAGTTAGTGGAAAAATTATGAAGTTGCTTGATATAAAAAAAGAAATGAACCAGTATATCATTAATGAATGCTAAGGTGAGTAATTATCATTTAACTTTAAGCTGAGAATTTATAAAATCTTTGGTGGAGACAACTTTCATTTTATACATGAAAAATCTGATTTGTTTTGAAAATTTGGGTTAGTGGATGAGTTGTTTGGTTTAGGGTTTAACTTTCTAACTAAAAACTAGTCGAAAAAGCTAGTCTCAACAAATCCTAAGACATAAGATTGCCGTGAGGGGTTTTCACACCTGCAAAGTGCTAACAAAAGCACACTAATAAGTGGCCGAGACTTGCACCACATTTATTCAACAACCAACGACAACAAGAATGCACGTCCGAAATACAAGAGTCAAGTGCATCTCCAAGTAGAGCCGAAATAATGGATGACAGAGACTGAGATTTTTCTTGAGCAGGCTAGAACATCTGAAGCTGGGTCTATCTTTTTTGGGGGTTCAAAGTTAGACCATGATCCAATTATACACACACACACACACACTCTTATATGTATTTATGTATACATATACATATACATATATACACACACTTGTCCACCACCACGCACACAAAACTGCTGTACGTCTACTCGTATAAAGAAACATACTCTGGAGCACTCGCCCAGATCTTACCCTTTTGTCTGCGATACAGTGTATTCGCTTCCATACGCACCAATTTGGAATGTAAAAGTGAGCATGAGTCTATAGGCCAAATCGGATAAGATAGGGACTGATATTTTTTATAGGTTTATATTCTCTTTGAGAATGAGTGTTCAATTAATAAGTCCGATTAATCAAGTGCAACCCAACCAGCATGCTAAAAAAAATATAACTAACATAATTAATAAGAAACAATCGAGTAATTTCTCTACACTACTAATTTATCTCAGAATTGCTAAAATAAACTCTTTGAGACAGAGTATTCTATGACAATTTTAAAGAATTCAGTTCAATTCATACAAAAATCATGTAATATCTACGCGTGGTTTGACAAAAACAGGGATCCAATTATCCAAAGTTGGACTCGTAGTCTAAAAAGGAACCATACTGTATGTCTGTATCAGTCGCACGGATATTAGTATATTACCCTTTGCGGCATGGCAGCGTGCGGCGGGTCCCCCGCCCGCAAATCATCCGCGCCGCTCGCCAACTCTCTACCCACTCACCGAACTGATGGCCCCACCTATATTTGGGCCCACGCGTCAGTGAGTGGAGTAATCAGAGAAAGGTAGCCCTGCCATTGCGGGGGTAAACCACCTTGGCGAGATCTATCCCAATTCCCAGTCTCCCATCCCCGTCGACTCGAGTTCGTTTAAACCCAAACCCTAGCCTTGATCTCCCTTCCCCCCAAAACCCTAGCTCGGCGGCGGCCATGGACGGCGGGGGAGGCGTTGGCGGTGGAGGGGGAGGGGTCATGGTGGCGGGCCCTGGTGGGGTGGGTGGCGGTGGCGTAGGGGGCGACGTGGAGCTCGTCAGCAAGACGCTGCAGTTCGAGCACAAGCTTTTCTATTTCGATCTGAAGGAGAACCCGCGGGGGAGGTACCTCAAGATCTCCGAGAAGACGTCGGCCACGCGCTCCACCATCATCGTCCCCGTCGCCGGCGTCGCGTGGTTCCTCGACCTCTTCGACTACTACATCCGCACCGACGAGCGCGACGCCTACAGCAAGGAGCTCCGCCTCGACACCAAGGTCGCAGCTTTCCACGATTGCCCCGATTCCCCCGTTGATTTTTGTAGCTAATTTTGCCAGGAATCCTGTCCATTCCGCTGCGCAGGTGTTCTATTTCGATATTGGGGAGAACAAGAGAGGCCGCTTCCTCAAGGTGACATAACTTTATCTGTGTTTCTGTTGCTTAAATTTAAAATTTTGCTTGCTTTTTGTGGGCAAAAATTGCCAAATTTGTATAAGTGACCTCATGGTGGAAGAGATGAAATTGTTTGGCTAGAACAAAAAAAATTAGGCGTGTATAAGTTAGTAGGTACAAGTTGGCTTCAGCTTTTTGTATGATAAAAAAGGTCCTCAACTTCAATGCCCTGAAAAAGGCACGCTGATTTGTGGAGAGTACACCCACTTGCCCGTGTCACCAGATGTTTTCTGGTCATCGATGTGTGGAGTACTAACGGGTAGGGTTCTTGGGGCTTTGGAAAGGCCTTTCTCTTCCTAGAAGGGAACGGACAGAGTCCGAAGATGGAGAACAGAAACTCAACTTTCCCGTTTAGCTGTCTTGCTCAGGGTTCTGTGCTCCCTGATCTGGCAGTTTCACTTTTGCTGGTTATTACTGCCTCCAATTAATGAAGCTAGTGCAAACTGAGTGAAAACAGAATATGATGCTTGCTCATCGTGCCATTATTTCATTGTGCAGACCATTCTGTTCTTTCAAAGTAACAGGTAAATTGCAATTTATATGGTGTTATAGGTTTTCCTACGCCCCAACTAATGAATTTTCCTTGGTCTGGAGTCTTGTGTAGTAAGGCAAGTGATGTGAAGTAGTTCTGTTTTGTGGTTATATTGATCAGAACAAAACTTATAGTTGCATTTTCATTCCACGGAATTTTCTGCATTTAACTGTTTGAAGTTTCATCAATTGTCCGATCCTCTGTTGATAACCGTCAGTGTCCTGTAATTAATGAGCTATATCTCTAATACAACATTTGACATTTTTAGATTGTTGAATTAGTCATCAGAGTTATCCAGGTTGGCGATTGTGGTTTAAAAGTGGGAAATGTAAAACATGACTGCTCAATGCTCATACTGATTTGACTGTTTAGTCTGAACATATTGTTGCTATTAGGCTATGTGTTGTGCAAGTTTAAGTGGCTGACAAATGAGAAACGAATCAGGTGACTGCCAAGTAGCAAAGGTGGTTTTTTTATGCTGTATATGAATAGTGTGATTGGGATGTCGATTTGTTTCAAGATGTTTGCCCTAGTATGGAATATTTCAAATTTTTGTATTGATATTTTAATATTTATGTAGAGTTGTAGACTGAGTTTGAATCTTGAATGCCTGCGACACGTGTGTCTTAATCATGATGGCCAATTTGAGAGATGTATTGAGTAAATAAAGCTATCCTTTTATGGTCTAATAGTGTAAAACTGGACTAAGAATATGAAATGAGATAACTCCAAAAGGTGCAATCAATAAGAAAAGGATACTATGTTAGCAGCAAAAAAGGGAAAATACTTTGCACATAAATATCGTGCCACCGCGGGCTATAAAAATTCAAAATCTTTGTCCAGCAATATTACCAGTAACAGAATCCTTGCCATGGGAGGAGAGCCGAATTGGCTATCACACATGGGCATGCAAAAGAAGCAGAGCCAAACACTCACATGCACGTCGTTCCGCGATCTTTGTAGCCACGTTGTCATCCTGCAACCCAATAATGAACTTCCTGTTCTTTGCTATGCCCAGCTGAGCTGGTTTAATCCCTAGCAAAGCAAGAAAGGTTAGGGATCCATACGTACCCTTGGTCTTCCCTTTGTTACCTGTGCTTGCGCATGTGGGCTTTCTTTAGGAGTACACTACTACAGTTTACAATATGCCTACGGTGTGGGACTCATACATTATCTGTTGTGATTATGATAAAACAATTCCATATTAAGCACTGCTTTACCAACTTCATATATGCTAAGTGTTGTTGGCGCTACATCTAATTATCAATGGCCACCTAGGCAAAATTTAAATGTGTCTTGACATATGTATTATATTTTAATCTTCTGACCAATCTTTTCTACAGGTTTCAGAGGCATCAGTCAACAGAAACCGTAGTACAATAATTGTTCCTGCTGGTAGTTCTGGTGAAGAAGGTTGGGAAGCATTCAGGAGTGTACTGTTGGAAATGAATAATGAAGCTTCCCGACTTTATGTTCTACCAAATCATCCAAATCAGGTACTCAACGTAACTGACAGTTTCCGACTAATTTATGATGACTCTAGACAGGAATGGCATCATCATTAAATTCTCATAACTGTATTTGTCAGCAACACTTGGAACCTCCAGAGCGCCTGCCTGGTCTTTCTGATGATGTGGGTGCTGGATTTATAGCTGGCCATGGAAGCCAATCTGCTTCTGGGCCAGAAGTAGACGTTGAACGCCTGGTTGATCTGCCTCCTCAGGAAGAAATTAGTGGCATGGGCATGTCTAAGGTGATAAGGGCAGATCAAAAGAGGTTCTTCTTTGACCTTGGCAGCAACAACAGGGGTCATTACTTGAGGATTTCTGAGGTATCCTACAATTGTCCATAATAACTTGTGTTAGCTCTGCTCCCAAACTCAATAACGCAACACAAGTGCACTGTTCATAGTTCTTACTGTTCGTCAAACCGCAGGTGGCCGGAACTGATCGTTCGTCGATAATCTTGCCACTTTCTGGTTTGAAGCAATTCCATGAAATGGTTGGCCACTTTGTAGATATAATGAAGGACAGGCTGGAAGGGATGACGGGCGCGAATGTGCGCACCGTCGAGTCCAGTCAGAGATGATTAGCTCGACCATGGCCATTACTGCTGTTATGCCTCCTCTAGGTTTGTCATGTGGTGTGGTTGTGCAGATCTCGCAGTATTAATTCATCTGGTGGGGATAATAATGTTAATCTCTTTCTATTTCTTTCTTTTTCTTTTGGATTCAGTGGCGACTGGTGAGGATTGATTTGTTTGGGACTTTTCTTGTCGAGGAATAATAAGCAGTATATTGTTCTTGGGGTGGTATAAGCTGGTGGTTCGCGTTTAGCTCAGTTTACTTGCAGCACATCTCCTGGTTCTGGTTGAGCTAGCTCTCCATTGCATAAGGTGCTGTATTGCCGGTGTGCGTAGGGTTGGATATTTGCATGCCACTCAGCAGAGTAATTTTCTATACAATGCTTGTTTCAGCTATGCTAGCCTTTTGCATCAGCCAGCTCCTTTGCTGGCGACTGAGGATGTACTTTTTGCGTTGCTGTTTCTTGATGCTCGAGGGCTCTTCAATTTTTTGGCGTCCTCTGAGGTGTGACACGTGTATCTGACATCCCTGAAATTGCCATATAAATATAGTACTTGTAAATTGGTTTAAAAAATAAAAATATAACATATAAATGATATTTTTGCAAAAAGTCAGAATATAAATGCATTTTTTTGTAAATTGAGGAAAGTAAATTAAAAAAAATCTCCAGCCGTCATCTTCTCGGGCTGGCTAAGCCCAAAACCCCCAAAGCCCAAATCCAAAAAAATCTCCGGCCCATTTGCGGCAACGGACTCCACAGTCCGCGCACGCGTGACGTCGCTGACCACGCCGCCGAAGCCACGTGGCGCGACGAGTCAGCGCGGGAGTTTTCCGTCCAACTCCTCCGCGAGCCCGTTACGCCACGCGCACCGCCTCGTCCCGTACACAGAAGACGCCACAGCCGATGCAAGTGGGCCCAGGCCAAGCGGGTCCCCACCCATACGCGGGGCCCGCGCCACGTGGACGACCCGTCGGGTGCTCGGAGCCGAGCGGCTTTTCCTCCCAGCAGCCGGCCGCGAGAAACGGGAGAGGGAAGAAAAACCATTTCCCACCGGCCTGCGTACCCACTCCCTCCTGTACCCACGCGATCTCTCTCCGCTCTCACCGCCGCCGCCGCCGCCGCCGCCTCCCTTCCGCGTGTCCCGCCTTTAACCCTAGCTCCGGCGCCTCTGGGCGGGGACCGTCTCCTCGGTGGAGCCGCCGCGAGCATGGCGTGGTTGGCCTGATTTGATTTTTTTGTTGACTTGACTTGAGGTAATTTCTGGGAATTTTGGGTTCCGTTGTGGCTGGAGTGGGGGTGGAAGATTGGGAATCCGGTCCGTTTCGTTGCTAAATTCTGAAATCGATGTGATTAGGTTTTTTTTGTCATGTGTGATGTTCTATGGATTATGGTGGAAAGATGTAAATTTGCGCGTCTGCTTAGTCTTGCATACTATAGATGCATGATTACAGACTACTGGTTTGTCTCGTAGTATTTTGTAGATGAATTCAAACCTTTCTTAGTTATGATCGGTGCTACCATGTTGTTCTATTGGAACACGTATATTGATATTTCAATGTCAACGCCTCAAAAGGGATTGTAGTCACATATGGAGCAGTATCTCTACATCGTTCTCCTCAAGTCTTACCTGATAATTTGTGTAGAATATGGTATATGATCAATTAATCTCCTGTGATCTGGTACCTACACAAAAGTTTGGCATTCGTTGTGGTACTTTCTACAACTTCATGATTTCATATTGGCATCAATAATGAGATGCTGACGTGTTGTGTGTGAGGAATAAGTTCTCTTTGAATGTGTGGTAGTTTTGGAATACCTTGATGTTGCTACCTGAAAATGCCTTCCTTCACATAGTTTACCCCACTGCAGTGAGACTTTTCCTGCAAATTCGCGGCCTAAATAATATGCAAGCATCTTTTTTCTTAGTTTCGGTGCTTTCTGTTATGCATAGGTAAAGTGGATTCCTCCTGTTTGAAATTAATAGTTTTAAGGTGAAAGTGTCCTTATGCTCAGAATGTTGTGAATATAAACAGCCAGAATTAAAGTGACTTTCTTGTATTAACATGCCTAGAAGATACACTTGACCTTCGCATGTACCTGTCATCATATTAGCTTTTATGGGTATTTGAGATTTGTTAAACTTTAGAAAACCAAGCTGACAATTGGAGTTTACATGATTTACTGATTCATAAGGCTTCTTTGTACATTATGTTGGATAAATCAGCCTCATTGCATTACTGTTTCTTCTTTTATATCATATCCCCCCAACTTCTACCTTGACCACCTCTTGTGTCACAGCAAGGTTGCTGTCCCTTCTGCACTTCTTTTTTACATCCATTGGCACGGATAATGAAACCTGAGCCAATGATTCAGAACTCAGAAAATTTGAGAAACAGTTGACACTGGTCCTACTTTGTCTTAAATAAGCTTGTTGCTGATGCTTCTTGTATCCTTGTTGAAGTTGCTTTCATCGTGTAATTTTGTACCCATCACTCATCTCTTAATGCCTTTAATACAGCTAAGAATGTCCCTGCCAATTACTAGAGTGTTGTTTCTTAAAATCTTGTCCATTTCTTCATTGAAGATAATGCGATTGCTATTATTTTACAGTATCATCTTGGGAGTGCAAGCATGGTATTTCTGCCTTGTAGTTTTGAATCATGGATGAATTATGAAGATTTGTTTGAATATAAGTAAAGTCACATTTATTTTTGCACAATAAATATGGGGGCTAATTGCTGCATAGCTGCCAAGGAGAGGTCCCAGCCACATTTAGCTTCAGCTGAAGTTTCAGCATACAGGATAAGACACTCGCCATCATGGAGCTTCCGGTGGGACAACCGTACACACATAGAGGATATAATGGAAAACACTATGCTGTTTTCCAATCACAGTAGTGGAAATATTCAGCAAGAACTGAACAGTGGTTCCATTGCACCGACTGAAGGACGTTTGCATGAGGATGACCGTTCAGATCCGTTCCACAGGGTCAAATGGCAAAAATCTGACAATAAGATGGAATCATCCAAGTTTTTGAAAGCTGACTCGCAAGGTAAAACCATACATGATGCACTATGATGTGATTATATTATCTGCTTCTTTCATAATTTTGTGCAATCTTCCTTCTCTTCTTTGAGTTCTTTCTTGATGGGACTTAATGCTGCTGATTTGATAGTTATGGTGATCACATCTTTTGTCTGAAAAGGGCAGAATTTTACATGAACAATGTTGTGAGGCATTTTCTGATCCACTGCTAGCATTTTCAACTTTTCTGCTCTCAAGATTATATGTGCTTTAACTAACAGATTAATTAACTAATTAATGTGTATGACACATTGTTCTTTTATGTTCTTTTGTGTAATTTAATAGTGAAGTGGGACCATTTTCTATATAATCTGTTACATCCTGTCTGTTACTCTGTTGTATTAATTCAGTTTAGCTTCATATGTCAACCAATTTATTCTCTTGTTTTGATTTATGCAAAATCAGAAACTCCAAACACCACATATGTGCCTACCACTGAAATGTACCCAACTATATTTTTTATACACTAGATATTTATTGTCTTTAAGTAGAGAATGATCTTCTGTTGCATATAGGATCCTCACTTCACTAAGAAACAATCAATTTTTCCACTGATATCCTTTTCATGTTTTCAGCAGTTCAATCTACAGAAAGTAATTCACCGACTGAGGTATGCAGTATTCAGCATTTGGTCTATATCTTGCAAATTAGTGTGTTTATATTCAAAATTCTATGTAAAGGTTGATACTACTGTTTCTGAAGCTTCTTACCTTCACCAATCATTATCTTGCATAGGTGGGTTCCCTCAGATCACTAGACAGGGTAACTGTTGCTTCAGACACAAATATATCAGAGTCCCTTCCTTCAACACCACCCCAATTACCAAGTGCAGACCCTTCATCCCCTAGGAGTCGTTCTCTTCTCATGGACTCAAATTCAATGAAGAAAGCACGTCGATCACCAAGACATCAACTATATAGGCCAATTTTGGACAGTAAGGTCCGCTCTTTAAAGTCATGCAATGAGAGTTGTTCTGCAGAAGGATCGATCTCCATGCCCTCTGCCAGCACCAATGATCTCCTTACTGGAGGATCACATGGTGAGTCACTCATTGCAGGAGGATCACGGGTTGAATCATCTGATGGGTGGTCAACACGCAGATTTTCTGAATTGATTGCTTCATCTCAAAAAGAGAGGTGGTCAGTTGACAGTGATCTCTTTGGCTCTGCTACCAATGACAGAACAAGATCAAATGCCTCACATTCTACTTCCCTCACCCCTGTCAAGGAGGTATGCAAGATATGTTCAAAGCAATTAAAGGAGCGATCTGCATGGAATGCTCATGAGCTGGCAATTGTTGCTGTTTTATTCTGTGGTCATGCCTACCATGCAAACTGCTTGGATGGTATAACTGCAGAAAGTGAAAAATATGACCCTCCATGTCCTGTATGCACCCATGGTGAGAAATGTTTCACAAAACTAGTTGGTAAGCAGGGCTCAAGGATTAAGAACAAGATATCTAATGATGTGCTTACAGGTACTGATATAGACTGGAGCTCTAATCACCGACGGAAAAGTTTGAGAGAGCCCAGACTGGGCACAATTTCTAGCATGAAGGATTCATTCCGTAATCCATCTTTGAGGAGGCATTTTTCAGTTGGTTGTCGACCACCAAGATCAGTTTTAAGGAGTGCATCAACAGGAAAGAAGGGATTCTGGAAAAGGCAATGGAGAGGATAGCCTTATTAGCGTCAACACACCATCGACTGGTGAGCAGCGTTCCATTTTTCTACCCCATATATTCAATTTTGATTGAGTTTTCATCTTTATTTCTCGTGAGAACAAAAACAGAAGATTAATCTTTGATTTTTTTTCCATTTGTTTCTCCCCTTAGGAGAAGCACTTGGTGGTGTGAGCTCCATAGCAAACAAGTAGCTTGCAGCAAAAACAAACTGGTGCATACCAATAAAGGTCTGTCTACCGTATTATGAGTTCTTTGCTATTCATTTAAGCAATTGTTATGCTATAAAAAATCTAGGGAGAGTATAATTTTGTCTTATAGTACTGTGCAACCAATGGCGGTTGTAGTCTTTCGGTCATACTTCACCCAGCGATGTCATTGAAAAATATGGGATTGTCTCTGTCTCTTTGATGTGAAGGTCCTATGTTGCGTTGATAGGTATAATCCAGCATGCTATACTGTCATCACAGCTTTCTCTTTTGTAATATTTTACAAGCACATACAATTTCGCTGCAGAACATTAGTGTACTAGAAATTAACTCAGAAATATTTCAGATTGAAGTTACAGGAGTTACAGTACTCTGGTTGTTCATCCAGTGATGTGCATGTGTAATTTAACCTGTTGTAAAAGAGATGCAGGTCTCACCCAGTGATGAGCGGTCAACCCCGGTTGGCTTTGAGGTTTTTGACTTCTGCGTGTTGGTTCCGTGCTAGAGCAATAATTCGTGATTGTTATGTACTAATGTTGAACTTTTTCGGATTTGTCAAGTTGGTGTAAATAAGTTTCCTGAGCCAAATTTTAGAGAAAGACAAATAAATATCAGTTTTGAACTTCCGAATTTGAAAGAATGTTGTTAGACTTTTAAATTTCTGCCAGCGAGCTCTGTTTTGGGTGAAGTATAATAAAATTGAACTTCAAAGAGGCGCCACTTTGGTTCGCCCCCAAATAAAGTCAAACTTTATACTAGGGATGAAAACGGAGCGGAAACGGATGAAAATGGGTGTTACCATATCTGTTTCATTTTTTTAACGGAAACGAAAACAAAAGCGGAAATTTTGGAAACGAATATGGATTAAATAGGAAACGGACACGAATATAGATTGAATATATATTGGAATACATATTATCAAGTATTAACTCATAAGTGATAAATAGAAATAGTTCAACATAACAATTCCTTTGTTTTAACTTTCATCATTCGTTACTTCATCTACGTGTCTTTCTCTAAGCTATCCTCTATGTCACTTACTATCTACATTATTATTCTGATACTCTAACTACAGTGACAATGAAAATAAGAATGTAAAATAAATTGAAATACAATACAATAGTAACGAGAAAAGTTTATCTAAGTCTTAGGATTTCAGTTTACCTCACATTCTCATTTTTATTGTCGCTGTAGTTAGAGCAACAAAATAATGATATAGATAATGGTTGTGATAGGATGACTTAGAGAAAGAAATGTAGATGAAGGAATGAATGATGAAAGTTGAAACAAATGAACTGTTTTTCGTAATTATCTTTGTAACTTTAAATTATTTCTATTTAGAAAGTATATGTTATGACTTATGTGTTTATACTTGATACTATGTGTTTCGACATATATTCAATATATATCTGTGTATGTTCCTTATTCGATCTGTATTCGCTCGTTTTTGATACTATTCGCTTGTATTTTTATTTTTGTTTTTATTTAAAAAATAAAGAAACGGATATGTAGCACCACTACGTTTTCATAAAACCCAGATATCAAACTCTCATGCCTCCACTGTGTCGGTGCCACTGCGACAGGGGCCCCACTGTCCAGCGACTCGAGCAACATCCGCCGCTCCGAAACAAAACGCAAAGCCCGCGCCCCCCTGCGCGCCCCACGAGTCAATGCAGGTGGGTCCCACGCAGCGGGGGCACGTGGCCCAGCCCAGCCCAGGTGGCCCCCGCCTTCGCGCGCACGGGAAGCGTCGGA
>KE371909.1:7635-19107 GCA_000418225.1 Zizania latifolia
CCGCCGCAACGGCGCCGACGAGGCGGCCGACCTCTTCCTCCCGTACACGGCGGAACGACCGGACGCGGCGGGCGCTGAGCAGCTCGACGACGGTGATCTTGCGGAGCTGCCGCCACAGCGCGCCGTAGGGCGCGAACCCTAGCCCCTCGCCGTCAACCATCTGGACCCGGACGGTGGGGCTCCACGGCCGCGTGGCGAACTTGGCGTCATGCTTGCTCATGATCTCCCTGGCGGCGGCGGCGGACGAGGCCACGACGACGGAGACCTCGCCGAGCCTGAGCGACAGCAGCGGCGCGCCGTCGTCGAGCCGGCGTGCCAGGTCGGCCATGGTGCGGTGCACGAGCCGGCCACCCATCATGACCTGGTGGAGGTTGCCGACGACCGGCAGCCGCCACGGCCCGGGCGGCAGCCTCATCCCACCGCCATTACCGCCACGCCTCGTCTTGAAAAGCTTGATCAGTGGCAGCAGAGCCAGCAAGAGGAAGCAGAAGCCGTATGCGACCTTCGCCATGGCGTCCATGGCGCAGCAGAGTCCACGGAGCCAGACGCGTGCGTGCATATATGCAGTACACGGTGTCAACGAAGTGCGTGACAGATCGAAGCAGATTTTTTTGCTACGTGATCGAGTCAAATTTTGTGGCTGTTAGTTGGCTTTGGCGCCATGGAATTGATTTCTGAGTACCGATCAGTAGCTAGCAAGACTGCGATTAATTTCCGAGTTTTGACTTTGCCGCAACACAATTTATCACTGACCACCAAATTATTGGCCATAAATGTGGCCATTTTTGGCTAGAAGTGGAGTGTACGGCATGTGCGCCTGTGATCCCGTGAACTAGCTACTCGCTCCGGCGGTGCAGAAAAACTTTATTGGTAGCGATTGAGAAATATGTTACATATGCCTAACTACTATGCTAGTTGTTTTGATTTTCCGATAAACTGATTAGATATTGGGCCTGTTGTATTGATAAAAGTTAAAAAATTTGATTTTTTTTAGTTTACTAACTTATTCCATTTGGTTCCTTAATTCCTAACGTTTTGGAGCCCGGTCGTGTGGGGAAGGAGGCCCAGGCCAAGCCGGGCTGACGTTCTTGGGCCAGAGAAAGGAGTTAGACCAGGGCAGTTTCTACTTGATTTCCAATTCCATGTGAAGAGAAAATTAAATGGTCTGAAATCTGAGAATTCAGGTAAAATAAATATCTAAGATTAGGATTAAAATACATAAGAGTTCGGTAAAATAACATTCCACGATAATTTTATTTGAAATTTTAAATAAAGCACTAGGATATAGTTTTTTTTAATAAAATCGTGCACCCACGCTCATGTTGTACTTCTATAATACTACTTTCTCCATCCTAAGAGCATCTCCAAAGAGACACTTCAAATTTGAACCTCCATATCTTGATATGAATAGACATCTATAAAGATTCTCGCTCTATATCTTTTTGCACTCCAACAGACCATCCATATATTACCCTCCATATTTTACTCTTCTATATTTTAATATTTTTCTGTAACTGCTATATTGAAATAAACCATATAACTCGGATATCTACAAGAATAAAAGCTCATCAATATTCGAGCAAGGAACCAAGGGGCAAAAAATGTTATTCTAGATATCAATTATTGAACTGAACAAATCAATTTTCTGTAATACAACACCTGCCTACTCAGTTTCCATTTGACGGTTCTTTCTCTGTTGCTACACTGCCAAAATTGATAAATTAGTTTAGCAGCAAGATTGATAAAATGGATTCATTCTCGGATTCACCGGCAAGTTCAGCAAAATTAGAATCCTCTCTTTACACCGTCAAAAATCGACTCGTAATTTAGCTTAATTCTCCTTCTTAAATTGCCTAGCAAGTTCTTGAGAATGAGAAGTTGGGAGAAAGTAATGTGCATTCTGTGAGAAGCTGTTGACAATGCAGAACTAACCTTCAGTACTGTAATTACAATAGCAGAACCAAATTCTTTTACTGGAGGGAAGAAAACTCCTTGGAAATGCATGTTCAGACTTAAGAGATTCACATGTAAAAGTAATGGCATGAGGTCTACAGTGGATGGCATGAGCTAAAATATATAAAGACATGAGGCTTGTGACACAACTTTACTGAAAGAATATAATACTATCACATTTCAATGGCATTGTGAATCCCAAATGTACAAGCCCTCACAACTGGCCAACTGACAAGTTTCGTTGAAAACAATCATATGCGTTGAGACAGAGGCTGGACAAGTCATTCCCCCCAAAAAACCAGTTTACTTGCATCATGTACATATCGGTGTTCATTTTGACACACAGACGACCGAATTTTTTCCAAAAAAAAAAAAAATCAAGGGAACACGGAAGTGGCTCCCTCGTCTAATCAACTCAACACAAACGGGCATGGCGCAAGAATCCATTCGCACACTGGCTCCCGAATCACCCACTAGCGTCGCCGAAACGAGAGAAAAAAGAACAAGGGTGGAGCCTCAGCCGCCGTTCCTCACGACGACTCGACGAGGAGGGATGCGGGCCGGGGAGCCTCGACGGTGGCCACCGAAGCGAAGGCCAGCGCAGCGGCGGCGGCGGACACAGGCGGCGACGGCTCAGGAGCCTCGGCAGCAGCCGCAAGCAAAGGGCAGCACAGATCTGACCTGACCTGCCATTGCCGGATCCCAAGTTCACTAGATCTAACGTCCCATTGCTGCTCTTCCTCTACACCTCCCAAGCACTAAAATCCCATAAAAAATCAAACATTGCACTGAAAAGAATATTTCACCTGTGAAGATCCGCTGGTTGGTTTGGAGGGAGGAGATGGCGTGAGAGATGGCGTGCCTTCTGGAATGTTGTAGCTGAGATAAATTTTAAACTCTAAAATTGTTATTTACAACATTTTAGTACTTATATAAGGTAAGTTTTACTTCTAAATTACGCATACTATACTTGAACTTGATTACTTGTTACTCTACTCAACCTCAGTTTATACTCACTTATCCTGATAAGTATGATATAACTTCTTAATATATGTATTCAGAGTAAAACTTGTTATATATTCTAGGAGTGAGGAAGCCAGCAGTATACAACCTTTGGCATGATCTCTGTGACCAACACACATGCAGAGGCCATATGACGCTACTCAGTTATCTTATCTGATCTTACCCTGAGTATGATGCAGCCAAAACTGCTGGGCACTGACGACGACCTGAAAGCTGGTTGTTGCACTTGCAACTGAAGTTGCTGATAGTAGCATTACAAACAATGCATATCCAAATACTCCCAGGTGATTAATCCTGGCAATGGTTTTGGTTTTTTTTTCCTTCGCATCTTATTGCACTATTTGTATTAGATAGAAAAAGAACTTGATGGCTTGAGACAAACTGATGCCAACTGCAAAGTTGGCCACTGAACTCACCGGTGGAAATTGCTGGCTTCAGCATCAGAAACTGCCTTGTTTTTTTCTTTTCTTTTCTTTACGCATTGCGCAAACTGCAAAAGTTCTCATCTTTTTCTTTTTGGATTGTTCAAAATTCCTTTTTTTTTTGCGTTTTTTTGGATTGTTCAAGCTAGCTTCTCTATATACCATTCCTACCTGGGCATGAAGGGCTCGAACGCCTAGCTTAGACGCCACATGGCCATGGTGCAAGACGTCGCCGAGTTCTTGCGCCTCGTCTTGATTCTCCTCCTGATCCCTCTCGTGCTCCTAAAGGTGGGGAGAAAGGCGAGCGGCAATGGCGCTGGCCAGCTGAGGCTTCCCCCGGGGCCGTGGCAGCTGCCGGTCATCGGCAGCCTCCACCACCTTCTGGGCAAGCCTCTCCGGCACCGCGCCATGGCGGACCTCGCGCGCCGGCACGACGCGCCGCTCATGTACCTCAAGCTCGGGGAGGTCCCGTTCGTGGTGGCCTCGTCGCCCACCGCCGCGCGCGAGATCCTCAAGGCGCAGGACGCCAACTTCGCATCCCGGCCATGGAGCCCCACTCTGCAGGTCATGATGGCCGATGGCAAGGGGCTCGCGTTCGCGCCATACGGCGCGCACTGGCGGCGGCTGCGCAAGATCTGCGTCCTGGAGCTGCTCGGCCCGCGGCGAGTGCAGTCGTTCCGCCGCGTCCGGGAGGAAGAGGTGGCGCGCCTCCTCGCCGCCGTCGCCGCGGAGGCGGCCGGGGCGCCCGACGCCGCCGCCGTGAACGTCAGCGAGCGCGCGGCGGTGCTGGTCACTGACACGACGGTGCGCGCCATGATCGGCGACCGATTCGAGAGGCGAGAGGAGTACCTCGAGGGGGTGACCGAGGTGGGAAAGCTCCTGCTCGGATTCAGCCTCGGCGACCTGTTCCCGTCGTCGAGGCTGGCCAACCTCGTCAGCGGCACGGCGCGCCGCGCCGAGGCTAACCACCTGAAGATGTTCGAGCTCATGGACTGCGCCATCAGGCAGCACCAGGAGAGGAAGGCCGCCAGCATGGACAGCGGCGGCGGCGACGACGACATCTTGGACGTGCTGCTAAGGATTCAGAAGGAAGAAGGTGACGAGGTCCCACTTACCATGGGAGATGTCAAAGACACCATACTTGTAAGCACCATGGTTTCTCAACCCTACTCCTTCCGCTTCATTCTAAATTATGTGAAATCAATATAACATAACTTTGATCATAATTACTATCTAGCTAGAATATAGATTCTGGTCATATAAAAACGACATGGACAAGTTTGACAAAAAAACTTACATAATATTATACCTCTGTAATTATTCAGATCTATGTACAAGAGTTGGTAGTTTATGCCTTGCTAATTTTTTAAAAAAAAACTTCTTGCTCTAGGCCTCTTTGGGGCATCTTAAAATAATCTCAATTATTGAAATATAGATAGTTTGGATAATTTAAATTATCTAGCAAAATTGATTGTTGAGGTTGACTATCCTATGCTAAGAGTAAAAAGACGTGAATATCTTTAAATAAATAATAGAACATCAATTATTTTTATATTAAGCGGCAATTTGCGGATAACTTAATTAGAACAACTTCGGAGAGTATTAGTATAAAATTGGGCAGATGTTTCAGATAATCATATATTCAATGGATTGTGACTATTAATTCATTCTCAGATTATAATTATTCTCTAAGCTACAAATAATTTTCCAGTCTTGCAAACAATCCGCTACTGATTTAATCATAATCCTGATTTAAGCTTTCTCAAGGGGCCTAATACTCCAATGTTAGTACCACATAATGTTGATTAACTCACCAGCTGACCTGCCTTGATTAGGACCTCTTTGCTGCTGGGACAGAGACATCGACAGCAACGCTCCAATGGGCAATGGCAGAGGTCGCGAGGAACCCACAAGTGCTGCAGAAGGCGCAAGCCGAGCTGCGCAGCAAGCTCCGAGGGAAGCCAACGGTGAACGAGGACGATCTGATCGGCGTGAGCTACCTGAAGCTTGTCATCAAGGAGACGCTCCGGCTGCACCCTGCCGCACCGATGCTGATCCCGAGGGAGTGCGGGGAGGCGTGCAAGGTGCTAGGGTTCGACGTGCCCAAGGGCGCCAACGTGCTCGTGAACGCGTGGGCGATTGGCAGGGACCCCGGGCTCTGGGACGACGAGGAGGCGTTCAAGCCGGAGCGGTTCGAGGGTAGCCATGGCGGGCTGGTGGACTTCAGGGGCGTGGACATGGAGTACATACCGTTCGGGTCGGGGCGGAGGATGTGCCCCGGCGTGGCGTTCGCGCACGCCATCGTGGAGCTCGCGCTCGCCGCGCTGCTGTATCACTTCGACTGGGAGCTCCCCGCGGGCGGCGGAGAGCTGGACATGAGCGAGGAGCCGGGCGTCGTTGTCCGCCCGAGGAAGGACGTCCGCCTGCGCGCGGTCGTGCGTGTACCGCCGCCACCGCCGCCGCGCGCCGGCGAGGGGGGTGCCGCGCGCCGCTGCCCATAAACCGCCGCCGCATGTGTAATAGCCTGGCTGGATCGCATGAATGGAGTGGTAAAATAAAAAAGGTCTAGCTTTACATACTTACATTTTGCCATTTTGGAGTTACATGCATGAGAGATTGAGAGGAGAGAAGGCCGCAACAGTCGTGAAGCTAAAGAAAAGTATATATCTTTTCTATATATTTTTTAGAGAAGATTTATTTTGAAAACTAAGAATTAGTAACTTTTAGTTTAGATGTAACTCCATGGGACAATGATTCCATAAGTTAGAACTAGAGTTGTGGGGCTGTAAAAAGATAGATCCACCCTTACTATATATATATTTTTAGAACAGATCTATTTTAACAAATTAAGAATCAATAGCTTTTAGTTTGGCTAAGATAAATCAACATTTATTATATATTTTCTAGAGCAGATCATCTTAAAAAACAAAAAATCATTAGCTTTTAGTTCGGCTCTAACTCAGCCCTACCGAATAAGTCATGTTTCTGTGCAGCTTGCTGAATGTTGACAGCAATTGCAAGGTCACAATCTGACTCGATTAGCCTTACTCTTTCGCTATTGTGCAAGTATGCAGTAGGGGCATATAGCAGTATCAGACTATCAGTGTATCACGAGCTTAAATGCGGACGTCTGATACTCTGATTCCATAATTGCTAGGCACTCGCCCTGTTTTATGATCATAATGTTTCATGAAACCCAGATATGTTTAGAAAAGAACGAAAATTTTCATCTGCTCGACATTATTTATCGGTATCAGTACATCCGTAGATATGTACTACAGTGAACAGGTTCCATACTTGGTATCACATGTTACAGTTCTCACACTTTACAGACAACCAATGCTGAGCGCATTTCAGCCGAGCTTCCTGTGCACACACTGATCCGTACATCAACCGATGCTTTATCATTACTTTATCTTCTCCATTTTGAGGATCATTGCTTCTTTATGATGATTGATGAATGGTGCACATCGGATTTGAACAAAATGATGAATAGACTAAGTATGAGAAACAGATGAATCTCTCATGTCATAGGATGTCTTGTCATGATTTTAGCATGAGACTATGAGAGGGAGAGGGATATCGCCCTCCAGGTATGTCAACTTAGAAGACATCAGGTGGGAAACGCCCAGGCATAGAATTGTTCTGCTGAGCCTGCTTCAGATGCACTCTAAGTGCATAATTATTTATCTGCAACGTGCCAAAAATACACAAAAAAGTATCATTAAGCACCTGTCTGTAAGAAAGATATATAGCTAATGATCAAAATCATCATGATGGAGTACCTCAAGAGTTTTCAGCTGTTCCTGGTACTGCAAAACCAATTGTTTCAGGTTATGAACCTCCTGGGTCCTCTCGTCAAACTCTTTTTGACGCTCATGTTGGATAGCAACTCCCCTCTTCAGAACAGCATTTTCTCGCAGACATATTGCTAGTTGCTCCTTTAGCATCACAGTTTCCTATGGGAAAGTAAAGCATAACTTCTTAGTCTTGCCTAGGAAGTACAAGTGCTACAGATGAAAGATGCATATGATGTTTGCTGTGATACCTTGTGCAAATTGTGCACTGCTTCAGTTCCAACTCGATCCAAGATGGATTTTTCTAATGCCTCCAGGGCTCTTGAGGCGCGAGCCCGCGCATCATTTATGTCTAAGGCACTCTTCATCTCTCTGACGAATAGCTCAACCCATTCAGAACCATGATGATTTGTCTGAAAGTTTTCTGTAACAGGTGGATTTTCAATAACCACATCCAAATGACCATTACTAACAACACCTGTCCAAGATTGCAAACTGTAAAGTTAGCATTATAATTCAGGGGGGAATTGAAAGTGTATCTTGGTGCATCTTGATTCCTAATTAATTTTGGTGTATTAATAACAATGATGATTAAAAGCTACTAATCGCATTGATGAGTTGTATGTAGAGAAGTCACGATAAATGGCGTTACAATTGAAACAAATTTGGAGAAAAACTCCGATTAGTCCAAAAAAGGCTTAAAGGTGCAAAATATTGAATTACTTTTGAATTTGAGTCTAGGACCGCCATTCTATAAAGAGAGATACGTTGAAAGTTATTCTGAAGCTTTGTGCTCAAAGAAAAATCATTTTGAAAGCTTTTTTGAATTGATTCAAACTCATTTCAGAATTTTTCAGTTTGACAGGAACTTCTGGCTCAGCCAGGAATTTTCGAAAACAACGTTCTGTCTCTAAGTTTTAATTGGCCCGGAACTTCTGACTCTGCTCGGAACTTCCGAAATAAACCTTCTGTATCGGTTTTATTTTTGGCCCGGAACTTCCGGTTAAGTCCGAAACTTCCGAAATGAACTTTCTGTATTGGTTTTATTTTTGGCCCAGAACTTCCGTTTCATCTCGGAACTTTCGAAATGAACCTTCTATATCGAATTTATTTTTGACCCGGAACTTCCGGCTAAAGCCCAGAACTTTCAAAATTGTTGTTCTGTTTGAATTTGTTTTTCATCCCGAAACTTCCGGCCAGGCCCGGAACTTCGGAATGAACAGTAGCAAAATGTCTTCAAACGATCATTTTTGTGTGCGGGGTATAAATACCCCCTCACCCTATTTCGAACAGCTCTTTCTCTCACCTGAAGAACTTCAAGAACCCTAGAGCTGAAAACCCTAAACTCTCTCTTTCAAAGCTAGATCTAGAGTAAATCTTTAAATTTTCGTTTGAGAGTGCAACACAAATCTTCTAGCAAACTCCTTGCTCCATCTTTTGAGAAGATTTTGAGTGGATAAGTTCGTTAGTTTTCTTGATAAATCTTGAGCACAAAGATTTGAGCCTACAAGCCTTTCAACGGATTTATTACTCTTGAAGGTGCTACCTCCTAGACGGCTAGGCGTCAAATCCGTGAGCACCCAAGGAGATTGTGGTGTGTCCGGAGAAGTTTGTACAAGCTCTACCTTGGCTTCGACAAGATCGCCTATTCACCTCCCTCTAGGCAACATTCAATTGGTATCAGAGCCCAACTCTTCTCAAAGGCCTAACCGCTTGAAGAGAAACGATGTCGGGCGAATCTCCACAGAGGAATGTGGATGGATCCGGATCGAGGACACCCTCGATCGCTTCTGACAAGAATAGCGAAAATACTTTAAGAGCAAGATATCCCTTTGATTACTCTAAGCTCAATTCCGATAATAATTATATCTCCGTGCCAACCGGTCATGCACCCTACTTTGATGGTACACACAATGCGACATGGAGACATAAAATAAAATTGCATCTTATTTTCATGCATCCAAGTATATGGAAAATTGTATGCACAGGTCTAGATACGGAAGAGACTCTTTCGGAAGCCAAGAACTTGACTACCGAAGAAAAGGCAATCCAAGAAGGGTTGCTATGAGTGTGACGATCTTGGCTACTTCTTAGCCGATTGCCCCAAGAAGAAGAAAAATGAAGATAGCAAAGAAATGCACAAGTACAAGAAGGGGAAGAGGAGTGGCCATGCTTACATTGGTGAAGAATGGGATTCCAATTCCAAGTCTAAGTCGGAATTGAAGTCCAATTCTTACAAGAAAGGAGTTGTCACTGTCGCTATCGTCAACCAAACACCTCCAAGACCTTCACTATTTGGAGAATTAAGTGATAACGACGACATCGTCTCCCCCAAGTACTTCATGGCTAAGAACAAAAAGGTACTACCTAAATTTCTAGATAAAGATGATGCTAGTGATGATGAATCTATAGCTAATGAAGTAATGCTTAAAACCATGAGTAAACAAGCTAGAATCAAATTTAAACAACTTATGAAAACAATAGAGTCGCAAGAAGCGACTCTTAAAAAATAAGAAGCTTTGCTTATTCTTTAAAAAGAAAATAATGTTGATCTTGAGCGACTTCTTGCTAAGGAAAAGAAGATGGTAGACAAATTGACTAATCTTAATAGTTTAGTCAAGGAAGCTAATCTAGACTTAGAGGAAACCCTCAAAACTCTCAATAGCGAGCTTATGATTCTAGATGAATCCAATAAGAGTCCTAAAAAGAGGATGAGTCTCTAATGTCCCAACCCAACTCTACTCCTTCTATTGCTTCCACAAGTAATGGTTGTTCAAAATGTTATAACATTAATATTATTGCTTATGAGACTAACATGAAGGAAGTAGAGGCCTTTAGAAAAGAAAATGAGAGACTTGGCACCTTGATAAGTTTTGAGTGCATAAAAGCCTATAAGTCAAAGAACGCTATATACAAGACCCTCAATGCCCAAAGCAATGTCGAAAAACGTGGGCTTGGCTATCACCCAAATGAGACTAAGCTCACTCCTAGAAGAAAGAACAAGGGTAAAGAGGCAATTGAGTTTGTGAGGGAAAGCCAAGCTTCAAAGGATAGATAGCTGCTACTACTACTAGACGATAGACGACTTCTTTGATAAATTTTCTCCTTTTTTGGCATCAAAGACATCAAGAAGAGAGAAAACAGGATGGCTCACTCGGAGTCGTCCTCGCTCTCCTGATCCCCATCATCCTCGTCATCCTCCAAAGAAGAAGACGACTGATGAGGCTGCTGCCAGGATCCCGAGCCCGTTGCTCCGAAGAAGTAGGAGTAGGGGTCATCGGTGCAGTCAGCTCCTAAGGTGGGGTCGAAGACCTCCTCAGGAGCAGGCAAGGGATCTATGGGAGGATGTCCTGACTGCTGGAGAAGCCTATTGATGGCCTCGCGCTGTTGCCTGCTATCCTTCCTACGCTCCTGCTCGGCCACGGTGATGTTACGACACATCTTGAAGATCATCGACAGCATCTTCAAAGGAGAAGTAGATGAAGGCGATGACGAGCCAGACAGGCAATCGCCTCTGCTGGAAGGAGGAGCACGCCGAGGGCCGCTAGGAGCTAGAGCTGGTGCTGAGGGAGCTGGCGTCTTGGGTACTCAGGGGGTGAAGTCTCTATGCTCCACCTTGTGAATCATCCGGAGTCAGGAGACCCGGTCGATCACTAGCTATATGTACGAGGCGTACACACAGTTCCTTGGTGAGACCGAACAGAGGTAGATCTCGTTCCAAAGGAAATGCGCCACGCTGAATGGAGGTCGGTCCTCCCTCATAGCACTAAGCAAGTTTTTCGCATTTGAAAGTAGCGAGGTGGCATCTCCGACCTTAGGCAACATGGTCTTCCTGAACATGTTGTTCAGGACCTCAAAGAATGGCAGGAGGCCCTTGGTTGACCCCGCATGATGGTTGCCCTCCTGATATAGGTACGGAGTGCGGTCTGCCCCAAAGTCAACTCCTGATCCAGGCGATGATGTTGGAGATCACCAGTCTCGAGACCAAGAATTATGGTAAAGTCCGTGACAGACACCTCGAACTCGTTGCTCTGAATCATACAGTGGAAGGTTGGCTCATCATCCTCAACTATCTGAAAGAGAATCAAGTAGAACTGGCATATTGCCTCCTCACACCAGTTCTGCTGCAGCTCTAAGAGGCTATAGAGATTCTTCGCACGGCAGGCCCAAATGACTTGATTGAACACTGGGGAATTCTTCTTCATATTCGCCCAGTTGATCCACTTCATGTCACCCACCGGCGACCTTTTAGGGAGCATCACACTTTGATAATAATC
>KE371910.1:0-11678 GCA_000418225.1 Zizania latifolia
GGGGACGACGCCGAGGCTCGCCGCTGGTTCTTGGTGTCAGTTGCCGTTGGCGTCGACGGGGCCGAAGAAGAAGAAGACGAGCTTCGCTTGGTCTTGCGGCAGCCGCCGCCGACGGGGACGTTGCGGAGGACGCCGCCCTTGGTCCAGTACCGGCGGCAGCTCTTGCAGAAGTGGCGCGGCTGCGAGAGGTTGTAGTTGTTGTAGTAGCATCCCCCGCCGACGGGGACGTTGCGGAGCGCGCCGCCCTTGGTCCAGTACCGGCGGCACGTCTTGCAGAAGTGGCGCGGCTGGGAGAGGGAGTAGTTGTTGTAGTAGCAGAACTTGGTGTTGGACGAGTTGCACCGGGGGCAACGCAGCGGCGCCTGCTGCTCCACCGCGCCCTGCTGCCCCTGCGGCGACGAGGTCGCCGCCGTCGACCTCTGCTGCGGCGCTTGCGCCGACGAGCGCGACGACGTCGACGACGTGGGCGACGGGTTGGACACGATGGGCTGCAGCACCATAGGAAGTGAAGCCGCATTCAGAGCAGTAGCAGCCTTGAGCTGGTCCATGGATGTCCCTCCAAGCAGTTCTTGGATCATGGCGATGATGGATGGATACAGTGATGTAGAAATCTCTAGCTCAAAAGGCTTCTTGAAGCAGAGAAGAGAGTTCTCTTTCAGAAGCTTTGAGGCATGGATCAGAGAGAGATTCTGGGGCTGAGTGGGGTAGTGGTACTTGGGGTGGGGGGTGGTAAGGGTTTATAAAGAGAGTGTTTGTGTGGGGTGGCAAGGGGTGTGGTGGTGGATGATCATCAGAGCCAGCTGCTAGGGGTAGAAGGAGAAGCTGCTTTATTTCTGCGCCTTGTTTGTCCATGTTCAGAAACTAAACTTGTCTTTGCTATGTAAATTATTGGCTTGGGTTTTGGCTGGTTAGCAGCATGGATTAGGGTTCTAGATATGTGGTGCTAGTGCATACATGCATGGGGGCCATCTCTGCAGCTCCTTGGAATGATGAATATGGTGGGGTTGCACTGTTTTCACACTGTCATTGTTGTTCTAGTTCTAACTGACCGACTTGTCGTGTTTGCACATCTCTTCTCCGTACTCATGTTGGCAGTAGATAATCATTCTTTTTCAGATTGAATTAGGTACTACTCCTACTAGATTGGTGCATGCTCAGGTCTTGAGTTCTTTCTTTTTTACCTGTTTAATTGAATGGCAGAGCTTCCACCCTTGGAATATTTGAGTTGAAAGTCTGTTTACTAGGTGAGATTAAAGATTTGAAGAGAGATCTTAATCAACAGATGAAAACTTCATTTCTAAAATGTATAGGGTGAAAGATCGTCGAACAGTAGTTTCGTGTATATCTGAAGCTCTTAGTGTAAATCGTTTGATATGATAACATTGTGCATAAAGAGTTTTATATAGGTTTAGATCTGACTCACTTTTTTTTAGAGTCAGAGAAAGGCCACAGGGGCCTGGTCTTTTTTGAAGGCCATGTGGCGGGAGTGTGATACGAGAACTTTCCAAGAGGTCATCCATTCTAGTATTGCTCTCGCTCCAACACGCTTAACTGGAGTTCTCTGACTCACTTCCTTCTTATAATCGAAAGATAATTCCCGATTTAGGGATTAGTTTTCTTGATGTCTAATCTATATGTGCTAGTAAGTATGACATTTCTTAAAAATTCAATGATAATGTGCTATTTTGCAATACATTACAACTTCAGCAATAACATAGCCATCTGAGAAATTGTCTGCACTTGTCAGATACACTTGCTGCGCCCGACGGTTTTAGGGCCTTCACTAGCGGTTTTCACCTCTCAACGGGAAACCCAGAGTACACGACAACATTGTTACAAGTTGGAGTGTCAGATGAACATCATGCACGCCCAAATTAGCCCCATGTATGTGTACAAGTTGCTCAATGAGTGGCAGTTTTTGATAAGAAATCAAACACTATAGTTATGTACAGCACTCTAGAATATTGATCAAGGACATCTGGCAGATGATCACTGCCCTGCACCATGCTGTCAGCCAGCCCCAAGATCTGAACTAGACACATTTGAAGTGCTGAAAAATACAAGAGAACCCAAGTAACACTTGTCTGAACATTTTAATTTGTGGTTCCATCTGTACATTGGGTTTGTTTGACACAGTTTTAGCTTCAAAATATATGCTGACTTTACGATTTGTATGTTAAAAATATAAACTTTTTTAGTCTAAAATAAAAACTAGTAGGGTAAACTAAATACTCTTGATTCATCCGCATGTTCAGATCTAAGATTTCGTAGAGTTAAATTTGACGAGCTCTAAAAAAAATTAACGCTGGACTATACTGTACCCAAAACTACAAAATCGCGTACATATCCGTGACCACAAAAAAAGACAATACTGCCACTTGTCTACGTGAAACGTCCTTGTATGCAACTCGTACGTGTGTGTATATATTTGTATAAGGAAGTGGATCCCATGCATAATCACATCAGTTCTGCAGGCAACGACATGACCTGCCGGTATATCTAAATACTGCTTACATGCCACTGGCAGGGTAGGGCCAGCCCAACAGTGTGTGCTGTCATGGCACCCTGCAAATAAAATTGCATTGCAGGAAATATATATATCGAATCATCATGACACAAATTTTCTAAACCGAAAGTGCAAGAGAAAGAAAGCAACATGCTTATTACGAGCTGGCTAATTAATGGCAACATGTAATGGTCAATCAAGCAAGGGGTCGATCTAATCATGCAGTCAATACATTGGGAGAGAATTCTGGGAAGCACAAGAGTACAAGGCCATGTGTCGTTGCCCAAGCAGCTAGCTTAGCTCAAGAGATAACTAACTAATTGCATGCAAGAACAACATAATTATGTGCTTAGTTTGACAATCTGTGGCATTGAAAAAGCTAAATGGCCTTATCACTCACTCGCATGGTCGGCTGGACTGGACTGCAGCCTTGACTCCTCGAGAACATCCAGAATTTGTGACTCATGCATGAGGTGACACCTTTTGACCCCCTTTTGCAATTTGGTTTGAACAAGCCTACCACAATGCCACTTGTGTGTGCAATGGCTTGCAACTGAATGCTGATCATCTATAGCCATCTGCCAGGGTCTTGGCGACATCTATGGACTGATGCATGCATGGGTGATGTTTTTGGCCTTCCATTCATTCATTCAGTCGTCAGTTCAGTACTTGCCGTGATCACCACTGCATGATTACTACAAGTCCCTTTAGCAATATCATGATCAGGCTTGTCACATTCTGAACAGTAGCAGTTTCAGAAAAGAGGGCATTGCTACTACGAGCCAGGGTCGTCACTGCAGTACTGTGCTCCTTCATGATGCGACGGAGAAAGAAGGGAAAGGACCATACCATGATTGCATGCCAAAAGCCCTGAACAGTGTCGTTTAGAGCATGCTCTAAACAGCTGCAGCTCCACTTGTTTCTTGGATGATCGATCGATGCACACAGCTTGTTCATATATACTTTCTCGCTCTCCGAGGGCATTAGAGATTAGTAGATTACTACTGCATGCATGCACGCAGTTTCTAGACTAATTACGGTCTCATGCTTAGAAGTTCAGAGTTCATCATCTACCCAAAAAAACAAAAGTTCAGATTACATCAGAATTATATTTTCCCTGGCTAGTATTCACAGTCAAGCTCAGTCTAACCTCACAGAGTAACAGCTACAAACAAGCCCCAGGACAGTTGGCTTTGTGTGAACGTTGCAAACCGCATGCATTTCGGACAGGAACTGGCACGCGCGCAGCCATGTCCGGCTGCTTCGGATGCTAGCTTCCTCCATCCTCCTCCGCTCGATCGAGCTGCATGCTGCCCGCTGCCGCCGCCAGACCACGTTAGCTGTAGAGATTGGCCGTCGTCGTCTTCCTCGCTGCCAAGACTGCAAGTCTCTGCAGCAAAGCCCGAACTGCGTCCAAACCGGTCGCCCGGTCTCGGTCGGTCAGGGGTGGCATGCATGCATGCATGGTGGCCCACTTCCCAACGACGTGGGCCCCAACCGGAGTACGTACACATCATCTCGGCTCGTTATCGCTCATATCGTTCGGTTCACATTTGCCATTGCATTTCGAATGTGTGCAATGAAGAAACTTTCGTTTCGTTTTTACTCCTACGCGGAAAAGAAATATACGTCGTTGTCGCACTATCAACTTGTTATTAAATTTAAGTTGTTTTTGAATTTATAAGTATTTTTTAATTTTTTATGTTTGCTTTTATCAAATAAATGTTACATTCTTATAAATAAATAGCTTATATTTAAACGAGAAACAATAAAATTATTAGAGATTATTTATTAATATATATATATACAATTAAAAATAACCTGTATGAGAAATCGCATGCACCGGTATTTCCGTAGACCGTAGAATCCCTGTGAAAACGTGCAGTTAGAGTGGTCGAGATGGGAGACGATCGGATATTACACCGTGCAGCACGCGACGCGAGCGCGGTCACACGCACCCGGTCAAACTGTTCGGCGCGCGGCCACGGCCGGCGAAAACGAAGGCGCGCGCCCGCCCGCGGCGCGGCCAGATTCTGCTCCTCCTCCTCCCTCGTCTCACCCGAGCCGAGAGACGACGAGCTAGGTCGATCGAGCAGGGCCGCGCGCGCAGCGCAGCTAGCTAGCTCTGGTCACGCGGCCGGTGGTGGCGTATGCAGCAGGTTACCTAGCAGGCCGGCCGGTCTGCCGGTGACACGCGCGGCCGTTTTCTGAAGAGGACGCTGAGAGGAGTACGTATACACGTACGTCGCCTTGTCCGGGCCGACGCCGGCGACCCCGTTCAAAGGCAGGCAGGCAGGGAAACAAAAGCGCAAAAGCGACAGGCGTAGTGGCAGCCAGTAAAGAGAAGCTATCACGACTGCTCGGCTAGCTAGTAGCTAGGCCATAGCAGCAGTAGTACTGGACAGTGGTGTGTGTTTGTGCCGATTGACTCCTAGAAACCCGGGCTACTAGCTTCTTGCCCGCCGGCTCGGGCCTGCTTTACCTTGTTGCCTTGCTGCTTCTCTTCTCCCGGACATGGCGACCGATCACCGAGACGAGATAGGGAGATTCTCTCCCACTCTCTCTCTCATGCCGCGTAATGATGGTAGTACATGCATGCTACGTACACTGACCTGCATAGCTTGGAGTGTAGCAATCCATGTTCCTTCATTCGCTCCTACGTGTTATCTTATCCACGTAACATGTGACAGCAGCAAGCAATTCTTGTTGCACACAATTCGTGGATGTTATTATCATGACACTGTAGGCCCCAGCACGATCTGAATGTCTGAAATCTCTGAACAAAAATCAACGTGATTTGTCGTTGTTCGTGTACCCACCCACACCACACACACATATGATCAGTTTTTGGTGTTTGTTTGGACCTTTAACTGTTTGGTCAATAAGTCAGATCATTCTTAATCTCATCCAACCGTCACTTCAGAACGTTGCTCAAGCTGGAGTTAGCCGAAATGGATGAAACTGTTTTCTGGAGTCAGTGTGAAACTGATAATTGAATCAATTGATCATCAGGGCATCGAAAGGTTCCAACTAGGGAGTACTAGAGGTTGCTGGTGCACTCATCGATCATGAGTTCATGGTACTGTACAGAAAGGACATGAAGCCATGAATATATGGTGCAACATGCGTCCTGTCGGTACGTTTCATCATAGTGGTGCGGGGCGGCAAGGCGCCCTGGAATGCCGCTGCATGGATGTCACGCCATGGCGATGGATGGACGATCGATGGACAGATCTATGCAGGTGACGACCACATCGGCGATCGCACCACCGCGTGTCGCGGCCGGCCGGCCGGCCGGCCGGTCACTCATTGTGACTCCCGGGCACTTTCCGATGGATGGGTGTGGGTGGAGGAGACTGGAGAGCCGAGAGCCTCGTACGCGGCGCGCGATGCCTGCCCATGCCCGTCACCGCAGCGTCCCCGTCGACGACGTCGTCCTCGCCGGATGACACGACGTGACACGAGGAAACAAACTCTTGTACCATTCGGTGCTCTGGCTAGCTCGCTTTTCTCTCGTCTCTTCATCGCCTCATCCTCTCGACCTCTCCTGCCGCTGCTGCTGCTGTTGCTGTGTGAGCGCGCGGGGATCGATGCACGCGCGCGTCCGTCAAGAAGAGAATATCGGGTTGCGGTGGTGGGGGCAGGCACCGTGTGTCCTTTTCGTCGCCGGGGAGATGCTGGCCGGCCGGCCGGGCCTGGGTCCGGCGGTCCTAATCATGATGGGTCAAGCTTGGGATTCGTGCCATCTGCGCTAAGTTGTTCAAAAAGATGCGAAACTAACTACTGCAAAGGCACGCGCTAGCTTAGCTAGCTCGTCGAATTGTTCGCCGACCCAAAAGCCACCTTCAAACGAGGTCTTTTGCGGACAAATTTTCGGCGTTTCTTCTCTGCAACAACACCTCGCCGCCAGAACAGCTGCGTTGCTTACTTGCTTTGATCCAGCAACCATCCTTTCCTCTAAGGATATTACCAATTCGTTTTACCGTCTACGACAGCAGCTGTGCTGCGCAGTGCAGTGAGTGATATCGAATTCTCGATGAATGAATTTAGAACTGTGATGATCTCGATGGTCGGGTCATTTTTATGCGAGCACGTCAAAAAACTAAGAATTGGCGCGGGATACGTCACAGCTTTATCAGATCACCTCGCGGCGCTTTTGTTCATCGGAATTCATCACGCGGGGGGAAGAAAGAGGCTCGGTAAAAAACAAACTTGGTGTTTCCAATCCATCGATCAGCTCAGCTCAGCTGGGACGGCGCGCTGCCAGAGGCAACAAAGATTCGATCGGGCGATGCCATCATTACGCGAGCAGAAGGACACCCTGCTGCTTATCAGCATCGCCCTCCAAGAACATTCTCATGCATCAGATCTTTGCCCGATCTTTTTGTTTAATCGATAGCTAGGGCCCCTGTACCAACGGAGTACGAACCAGCCAGCAGCACGGCTGTGTCTGTGAATGTGTGTGACAGAGATCGGAAGGAATCAAAGACCAAATCGATGCACGCGAATAAGCTATAGTATACTATAGTAGTTGCTGCATTGCTGCCTGCCTCGGGACGGCACGACGGAGAAAAAAACATTACTCCAACCATAACGTAACCAACGTACTCGGAAATACGGAGTACTCTGTTTTAACTAATCTAGAGTTTTGATAATAATGCTTTTATATAATCAAATTTCATGCTGTAAAAGTTGTATAATTAGATTTATAATATATTGTACTAATATATTTTAGTTAGCATTATTTGTTTTAAATTTCTATTAAAATCGATAATCAAAATATATCACTCTCCATCAAAACTGAGTGTTCTAGAAGGGAGGAATAATGCACTACATTACTCTCTCCGATTGCTCGTATCAATCGTTTCAATATTCTCAATTCTTTATCAAGTATAAGTAGATTTATAACCTTTTGTTATTCTCTCATCTTTTCTTCTATGTTTTTTTATCAAATAAACAATACCCCTCGTAAATATTATTTGACTCAACTTTTCCAAACCGAAATAAATAAACAAGTCACATTTAAGTTATTTAAGTTGATTTCTTAAATTTATACACAGGTATAAAACGATGTATACAAACACTACTCTATTACTGTGTACCACCCTACTGCCGAGTAAATGATACTGTGTACTACATATTGCTAGCTCTGGACTCTGGTCGGAATGAATCATTGGCGAGGCGCAAAAGAAACGGCGATCGATCGGAATCGTACGCACTCCAAAGCGCGCGCATGCATGATTATGTTTCTGCCGATATGCCACCCTTGGGGGATTCGGTGCTGTCCTGGAGTGGAGTTGCATCTGCAAGCCTCTCGTTCCGTTTCTAAACACATGCAGATGGCCAGATGTGCGCACGGACTCTCTCTACAATCTTATTGGATTATATAATCTAAGCTATATATTGTAATAAACTGATTAAATGAACTGACTGTTTATTAATATTTTAAACAATAAATTACACTATTATATTCTCAAGGTAAAACAAAATAGTTTAGTCACACTGAGGCAGTAGAAGCTAGCTCATTTCTCGTTAAAAAAAGAAAAAAGCACTTCGTGTCAGTTGTAGTTGTAGGGTATGTTTGGTTCACTCCCACAAACTGTCATACTTCTTTGCTTAATCTTTCTAAATGTGTGACTAACAATTTGTTTGTCACGCTTTATGTCAGATTTAGTAAAGAAATAAGTCAATAATAAGTAAAATAAAAATACAACTACTTCAATTGCAATTGCAGCGATGATAAAAAACTATTCTAATAAATCGTGACACCAAAACATTGGTGTAACAAAGTTTGCGACCAACCAAACGCCCCGTGGTCTCGTAGATGCCATCTCTGGAGTCACTGGCCGCAGTTGGCACGGCCCTGCCAGATGGGCCGAGAATTTAACGCGCTAGATGAGTACGATATGGGCCTTGGTGGTCTGAGCTGTTGGATATTGACCTCGAGGATATTCCGGCCCGTGATTGTAACAGCTGGATCGTGGCCCAGGAAATTAAACGGGCCGTACTGTGTGGGCCTAAGGCCTTCTAAGTGGTGTTCTTGTTGGGCCGGAATTGCTAGGATGTCTAGGCTCCAACGTCTCGGCGGCCTCTTCCCATTTGAAATCCTTCGGCGGTGGCGGCTCCAATTCCTCCAGATCTGTGCCCCGCACGCTGCCTCCGCCCTCGCCCCTCCCGCGCCGTCGGCTCCGGTCTCCCTCCGCGAGACCGCGACACGCACGCCGCTTCCCCCCCCGCTTCCGCCCCCCTGCGTCGTCGGCTGCTTTCGCGCCCCGCCGGCCGGCCCCGCGCGCCTCCGCCCCCCGCCACTGCCCACCGCAGCCACTGCCTCACCGGTGTTCCGATGGAGAGGAGGGCGGAGTGGAGCATGTCCGACTTCGAGATCGGCAAGTACATCGGCGAGGGCAAGTTCGGCAAGGTCTACCTCGCCCGCGAGAAGCAGGTGCGCATCGAACCCTAGCCGCCGACACCTTCGATTTCCCCACCCCTAAATTGTGCCTTCGCGGGAGGTAACTGTGCTCGGGAAACCGGCGGCGGTTTCAGAGCGGCTACGTGGTGGCGCTCAAGGTGATATTCAAGGTGAAGCTGGAGAAGTACCGGTTCCACACGCACCTGCGGCGGGAGATCGAGATCCAGCACGGCCTCGACCACCCCAACGTGCTCCGCCTCTTCGCTTGGTTCCACGACGACGACCGTGTTGTCCTCGTCCTCGAGTTCGCCGCCCGTGGTGAGCTGTATAAGCTCCTCCGCACCGTCCGCCGCTTCTCTGAGCGCACTGCCGCCACTGTGAGGCTCCCTCCCGATGTCCCTTTTCTTCCGTGCTATTTGCCTATTTCCCCCATTTTTGTGATGATGTTTTTTCTGGAAAACAATTTTGTGTGGTAATGATTAGATTGCGCCAACTGTTATTCTGCACTCATGTTTATGAATTAAACCATCGGAAATCCTTACCCTGGCATAAACATTGTTTGTTATTTTTTAATTTCAGATAGAAATCTAGTCATTAATTTCTTTGGTGCCAATGTTTTATAAGCTGTTCATGCTGTTCTAGTCTGCCAAAAGCCCAGAACTTCCCATCATCACATTACAATATTTTTCAGAAACACAGCGCAAATGTTTACTTCCATTTGAAAAATTAATTAAGCTAAAGCAAAGTCACATTTTATGTTCACAAAAATCCACCTCAAAAAGTAACACCAAGAGTTCTTTCAGACATCAATTCGTGAAACAATGTCGATGCCTGTTTGCCATTAACAGGGAAAAAACAGCATGTCCTTTAACATGAGCTGTGAACTTGTGAGTTGTGAGTCACCATTACAGACCAATAACATGTGCTGGCCTTGCCATAACTCATGCCGTAGAATACGTTGTATATGTGTTGATTTCCTCTATTTTTCCAATCTTTGATCATGACGACCTTGTACTTTGTTTGTTTAAGTATGTTGCCAGCCTCGCTGGTGTACTGGCCTACTGTCATAAGAAGCAGGTTATCCATAGGGACATCAAGCCAGAGAATCTACTCCTTGATATTGAGGTTTGTTCTTCTATCCGCAGTTGTTGCTCTCTTCTCCTGTTACCCTTCTTACCACCATCCTTAATTCGAGTGTTTATATGGGATCAAAGTGTTGCAAGTGAATTGAATGTCGTCTTGTTATAAAAATTAATTTGAAGAGTATCTTCCTTTATATTTATACTGCCTTTCATTTTATTACAAGTTTCACAACCTAATGGTCCTAACTATGCACACATGGAATCTAACAGAATCTGAGCTTTAAGCTTGCTTACTGTTAGAATCTGTAGCTGATATGGTATCACATCCTACAATGAAACATTTATTTGCAACATTGTATAAATTATTTGATTCATATTAAGTGTACACTATAGAGATTTGTACATGTGAAACTATACGGACTGCCAAACTTTATTTGTTGGAAGAGTTAAAACCTGAGACAGATAAATGCAATTTCTAGAAAGGATCTCAAGGGACTGTCGGAATAACTCTTGGCGCCAGTTCACTTCTGCCCGTTGCTGTTTGCCCCTGTTGAGTCTTTGCTGTTTGAATAATTCCTGGCGCATGGCTGGGCTGTTAGCTAGTCTTCAGGTCAGGTTTAGTTAGCTGGTCTTAAGGGAGGTTAGTTCCTATTCTTTAGTGAGTTGAGCCGGCTGGTCTACCATGCGTGGCGCATCCTAGAGTCAAGGAAAAAACTGCCACCCCAGTTCAGCAGAAACAATCTCTCCTCTCTTCCTCCTTGCGCAAGCTTTGGCTGTGAGCATGTGCACTGTGTTCTTGCCGGAGAAGAAACAGTGTGCGTGAGCAAGTGTGTGAGCTGTGAGTGAGTGTGCCGGATAGTGAACAGTGTGGCTGAGTGAGAGTTCTAGTAAGGGCTGTGCGCTAACAGGGACCATTAAGATGTGGAATGCAAGACTTTAGATGTACACATGATGCATCCGTTGTGCCTGAGTAATGGTAGTATGATACACATCTTTCATGTAAATAATGATGTGCATAGTATGTAATGCCTCTTCCAGTGAATTTGGAACTTTCTTTCACGACACTGCTGTTTTGCATACTATATCTATTGACTGGCAGCTAATTTGTAAATGCAAGTGCTATAGAATTCTCTCAGCATCACTAAAGAACTAATTGTATCACAATGAATATTATTGGAAGCTGTCAGATACATTTAAATGGCTCTTGTTGGGTTTCAAGTCTAGCCTACCCCAACTTACTTGGGATTGAAAGACTTTGTTGTTGTTGTTGCTGTCAGATAAATTTAGTTACGTTGCCTCACCTTCAGCCCCCATGTCGTCTACTACTCCGCCACTCCCCTGTAACTCTCTCTTCCCTCCCTGCCTCCCACTCGATCTCCGCGTGGGTACGAGATCCCATATTAGGGGAGTGCTAGATCTGTTTCTAGTAAGCGGTTTTGGTCGTGATTCGTTATGTTGTCCGGGGAAGGAGCTTGAACCCCTCTGATACGAGGATGCGCCACACCTTCACGACGTAGAATCGAAGATACTCGTGAAACCTGACGAGTCTTGTGCAGCCAACCGTTGCTTGTGCAACAACCTACAGCACGGAGTTCGCCCAACCTCACGTTGTCCACTCAACCAAGTCAAATGGAATACAATCCTCGCTGTAATCACAAAGAGTTTGCAAGAACAACGGGAA
>KE371910.1:13183-24966 GCA_000418225.1 Zizania latifolia
TGGCGCTCAAGGTGATATTCAAGGCGAAGCTGGAGAAGTACCGGTTCCACACGCACCTGCGGCGGGAGATCGAGATCCAGCACGGCCTCGACCACCCCAACGTGCTCCGCCTCTTCGCTTGGTTCCACGACGACGACCGCGTTGTCCTCGTCCTCGAGTACGCCGCCCGTGGTGAGCTGTATAAGCTCCTCCGCACCGTCCGCCGCTTCTCTGAGCGCACTGCCGCCACTGTGAGGCTCCCTACCGATGTCCCTTTTCTTCCGTGCTATTCCCCCCATTTTTGTGATGATTTTTTTTTTTCTGGAAAGCCATTTTGTGTGGTAATGATTAGATTGCGCCAACTGTTATTCTTCACTCACGTTTATGAATTAAACCATCGGAAATCCATACCCTGGCATAAACATTGTTTGCTATTTAAAAAAAATTTCAGATAGAAAACTAGCCTTTAATTTCTTTGGCGCCAATCTTTTATAAGTTGTTCATGTTGTGGTCTGCCAAAAGCCCAGAACTTCCCATCATCATATTACAACATTATAGATTGCTGGCTCTAAACATTATTTTTCAGAAACACAGCGCAAATGTTTACTTCCATTTGAAAAATTAATTAAGCTAAAGCAAAGACACATTTTATGTTCACAAAAATCCATCTCAAAAAGTAACACCAGGAGTTCTTTCAGACATCAAGGTGAAACAACGTCGATACCGGTTTTCCATTAACAGGGAAAAAATAGCATCGTTCTTTAACATGAGCTGTGAGTCACCATTACAGACCAATAACATGTGCTGGCCTTGCCATATCTCATGCCCTATAATACGTTGTTGTTGTTGTTGTTTTGATCATGATGACCTTGTACTTTGTTTGTTTAAGTATGTTGCCAGCCTCGCTGGTGCACTGGCGTACTGTCATAAGAAGCAGGTTATCCATAGGGACATCAAGCCAGAGAATCTACTCCTTGATATCGAGGTTTGTTCTTCTATCCGCAGTTGTTGCTCTCTTCTCCTGTTACCCTTCTTACCACCATCCTTAATTTGAGTGTTTATATGGGATCAAAGTGTTGCAAGTGAATTGAATGCTGTCTTGTTATAAAAATTAATTTGAAGGGTATCTTCCTTTATATTTATACTGCCTTTCGTTTTATTACAAGTTTCACAACCTAATAGTCCTAACTATGCACACATGGAATCTAACAGAATCTGACCTTTAAGCTTGCTCACAGCTAGAGTCTGTAGCTGATATGGTATCACATCCTACCGTGAAACATTTATTTGCAACATTGTATAAATTATTTGATTCATATTAAGTGCACATTATAGAGATTTGTACATGTGAAACTATACGGATTGCCAAACTTTATTTGTTGGAAGTGTTAAAACTTGAAACACATAAATGCAATTTCTAGAAAGGATCTCAAGGGACCATTAAGATGTGGAATGCAAGACTTTAGATGTACACATGAATACATGATGCATCTGTTGTGCCTGAGTAATGGTAGTATGGTACACATCTTTCATGTAAATAGTGATGTGCATGGTATATAGCGCCTCTTCCAGACTTCCAGTGAATTTGGAACTTTCTTTCACGATGCTGCTGTTTTGCATACTATATCTATGGACTGGCAGCTAAGTTGTAAATGCAAGTGCTATAGCATTCTCTCAGCATCACTAAAGAACTATTTGTATCACAATTAATATTATTGGATGCTGTCAGATACATTTAAATGGCTCCTTTTGGGTTTCAAGTCTAGCCTATCCCAACTTACTTGGGATTGAAAGGCTTTGTTGTTGTCGCTGCTGCTGTCAGACAAATTCAGTTGCGTTGCCTCATCGATTAGAGTAAAAAGTTGATAAATAACATATTTGATGCATCTATATTTCGTGTCTGATAATTGATGCCACCTTAACTGTGTGTAGGTGCCTCTCTTTTCAGGGCCGACTTAAAATTGCAGATTTTGGATGGGCAGTTAGATCAAATGCTAAGCGACACACACTCTGTGGTACAATTGATTACTTGGCACCTGAGATGGTAGAGAAAAAGGCTCACGACCATGCTGTTGACAACTGGACTTTAGGAATCCTGTGCTATGAGTTCTTATATGGGTCACCACCATTTGAAGCTGCAGAACAGGATGATACCTTGAGGAGGTATGATTTACTGAGTTAATGTTTTGTCTAATCTTAATTTGTTACTAATGTAATGTAATATGAATTTTGAGCAGGATAATTAAAGTGGATCTGCTATTCCCTACAACTCCTTATGTTTCTGCAGATGCTAAGGATCTCATTTCCAAGGTAAAACATAAAGTCTTGGTTATTATATATATATACATAAAGTCTTAGATTTTTGAGCTTTGAGTTTTCATGCAGCTTTTGGTGAAGGATTCAAGCAAGAGACTTTCTCTTGACGACATTATGAAACATCCATGGATTGTAAAGAATGCAGACCCATCAGGGAGTTGTATCGAGCAAAGAGCTTGCACATAAGGCCTTTAAGAAACCAAGGTATGTTGGGAAAGCATAATATTCTATAGAATACACATCTTATCTTCTGATATAAATTCCTAGTCATCACCCCCAGTATTCTCTGCTTACTAAACTTTATTACATGGATGTTGAAGATAAATTTGTTTAGAAGCCGTAACATTGTTGAATTGATTTCTTGTGAACTTGGCATTTGAAATTCTTAGTTCACTATAGTTTTGTTCCATTATATAAGGGTTTACCACAGACAAGTCATAAAATAATTTCCCTAACATTTTCTTCGTGTCCACTTTTAGTTTGTAGTGACTGTTTTCTTGCTGTTGTTTTATCCCATGAAAGTGTAGCAAGCAAATATGTCTACTGCACAGATAACCTTCCTAATCTAATGTTGTTGTTTCAGCCACGATTGCTTATAGAATTGCATTTTTGATTGCTGGGCATCTCGTGCCATGTTGTATGACTAACATGAACGTAGAGCCTAGCAAATATGCTGTTCAGTAGAATGTCTTCCATTCTAGACATGACATATTTTCTTAGATAAACTCTGCTTTGATATCCATTGGAGTATTATCCGCTTCCTTTGGTGGTTAAATATTTAGCAGGCTATTATATGAACCAAAATAATTTTCTTCATTAGTTTATGAAGCATTTTATTTAGGTTATGGTGGCTGTTAATAGTGTCTGTGGCCTTCCCTAATCATATGTGATATTTTACTTTCTAAGTACTAGGTTGTGGATCTGGCTAAAATAGACAGGTCAATTGTTCTGATAATAGCGATGACATGTGGTATTCATACACAAGTCTCGCATTGTCCTGTCGGACTTTGGTGCTTTGAGAAGTTTCGAAAATAATCCAAGTATCAGACTATACATGCAGCAAACGTGGAGTTGAAAGTTTAGTTTATTCCACCATGGGCCTGTCTGGATTTGGTCCCAAATCCTCATGGCTTAGTTCATTTTTCTCTTCTTCCTGTTAATTCCCTTTGGTTTTCCATGCAGATTACCCCGTGGAATCGAGAACCGACCTGGTTATCTGGCGAAACACTTTCTTGCCACTTGCCCATAACTTGGCACACATTATGCATGTTAATTGCAGAGCTATTACTAGATTACTAGATGTATGTATCCGCTATCACTCACAGGGAAGTTAACCCAAAACTGTGATTGCATGGATTGTTCCCAACACCGTGCGATTGTGATGTTCCTTCACATTTGTAAACTCTGGCTAACACATGATGTGAATGATGTGAAGTCCTACCAGCTTGCTGGTGTTCTTCCAAACATGGCCTCTGCCTACGGTGGTTAACGCTGTTATCAATCTGGTTTAACGATTATCGTTCTGGTTCTGCTAATCGCCTACTGACATTGAGACAGAAAACCGTGGTTACCACGCGGTTTAGTTAACCTGCGGCTACCTAGAAATAAGAACAGTAATGGAATCAAGTTTGCATCAGTTGTTTTCGGCTGTTCAATATTTGCCCCTGTTTCTCTTTATCGCTGAAAGATGGGCCCCAGCCCAATAGCGATCTCGCAGCAAAGCCCACTAACCGATCCACGTTGCCCGAGCATATTTTGGCCCCCTTAGGAACATGTTAGGGTTACTAATTAAATTAGTAACAGGTTATTTGGAAAACAAATATTCATAACTTAGAAAATTAACTAATAATAATAATCTCGTGAATACCCAATTATCAGTACTGTCGACAAGTTTTATATCAATATCTTTTAAAGTTGCTCTAAACTATCCATAAATTATCACTCATATACAAAATATTTAGTATTCTATCGTTCCCTTAAGGGCATTTAAATCTTTTAAATAATCAATCTCAAAATAATCAGCTTAAATTATTTAATTAATAAATTAATTAGGATTAATGTTGATTATTTTAAACTGCTCCAGAACTTCCACGTTGGGTCATTGGGTGCGACGGTGCGAGTGCGACCCGAGCCGAATTACCAGTTTACCCATCTGCAATCTGCACCTCCCAATCGTCGCGTACGCACGGCCCCGGGCGATCCGACCTCGCCGTTGCTTAGACGCCGGAGACGACGGCGGCGAGATGACGGTGTTCCACTTCCTCAACTGCGCCGCCCTCACCTTCGGCCCCCACGTCGTCTACTACTCCGCCACTCCCCTGTAACTCTCTCTTCCCTCCCTGCCTCCCACTCGATCTCCGCGTGGGTACGAGATCCGTATCGGGGCGAGTGCTAGATCTGTTTCTAGTAAGCGGTTTTGGTCGTGATTCGTTACGTAGTCCGGGGAAGGAGCTTGAACCCCTCACACTGCCTGTTCCATGCGTATTTTTAGCTTGTGGGATGGGGTTTAGTCAGCGCAATTGCCTTGAATTTTGCCCTGCTCAGTTGGATTGGCACCAGACTGGTTCCACGTGTGTTAGCGAACTTGAATTGAGTTGCTTGGTCGGGTTCGGAGCTTTCAGCTTTGTTGTCTCAAATGTGTTGTTCGAACTGAATCTGATTAGTTTATGTCCACCTCCGAGTATCAAGTAAGTACAGATTAATGATTTAGTCGCTTTCAGAGCTAGATGAGAGCATGATCCAGTGGAAAAATTTGTTTGTAAGCAAAACTTTGTAAATACAAAGCGATCTAAGTAATACCACTTGAATATTCTGATGAACTTGATGCTGTGAAACTGGATAATACATGCCAACTGTATACATCTCGTCATTAAAGAGTAACTTTGTGAAAGTGACAGCAAACTGTAAATCAATCTAGCTGGGGGAAGATCACATTGAGAATATTGTTATAGTGAATCTCAAGAGGTAGTTACTGTACTTGAGCTTGATGTGTCGACACTGTACAAATACTAGTATACATATAATGACATAACAATATAACATATTAACAGGAAATTTGCTAAGATGGTTAATTAATGTTGCTTTGGTTCCTGTCAGCATGTCTTATATCTTTTCTGTTTCAGAATTATAGTGATCTTGTATTGTGCAATAGTTTGCTCATCCAGTTCAGCCAAAACTCGTTTGTCCTTACTTTTATCTACTTGAGCTCTGGGCTATATTCAGTGAGCATGTAAATTACTTCTATTAAATCTTAACCCTTGCTTTGTCACAATCTTGCCATCTAGACTGTGTTGAGCTCGATCGCAATTCGTGAGCTGTTGTATGACTTTCAAAATGGGATTGTAACAAAAAAGTCTTACCAGGATGAAAAGTTTGAAAAGCATCACATTTGGTGTAACTCTATTACTAAACAAATCAATCATCTAACGTGGACATTGTATAGTTCACCATCCCTCCATTTCAATTCACTTTGCAGTGATCCTAGAGGAATTGGTCATTGCTGCACTGCCTAATTATAATACCAGTTACATTTGAAAGTGTTACAAGTTACAACTCCATACTTCCATAGTGTCAGTGGTGCCTGATCTAAAAAATTTATTGTTTCCCAATATGAATAAATAAAACATGTCTATTTCCTCGTTTCTCTTTTATTTATAAGATAAATCAGAAATCACTAATTATATGCAAAGGAGGATAACAAAGAGTATGGTGAAACTCTAGTTTTTTGCTTTATTTTTTTGGGATGGGCCTCAAAAATAGTTTCTCCTTTACTTCTTTTCCTTTACAACAATGTTCTTTACTTCCATTTCTTGCTAACAAACTTCAAGTACATGCCAACTGCATATGTATGTATGCTATTAAAGCATATTTAGGAAGCTCCAAGTTTACCTACTCAATTACTCACATATGGTGATGACTCAGGCTCTAAATTGTTCTATGTGTAGTCTGTGACTTATGTAACACTTTTTGCAAGTCCCAGACAAATTCTGTTTACAAAAGTTTCTTTATTCACCTCATAATTTACAATACTAATTTACAAAATGCCAAATCTTTCTGGTATGGTCTTGACATTTTATCTTAATTTCTTTCCACACATTTATCAATAAAGCATCTGCATAAATAGCTTTACAGATGTTTAGCATTATCATCTTAGGACCTATTCTATTCTTCCAAAATATTAGTTGAACAATTGGCCAAATAAACATCATGTCTTGTGATTTCCAGCTTATGTGGCTTCCACTAGGTGGTTTTGCAAAGGCCAAAGTCTTGCTTGGCCTGTGTGGCCACTAGTATGTATAAATAGGCCCCTAGGCAATCATCATCCCATCACCCTCAACACTATCATCTACACCATCTAGCAATTTTGTTGAACACCTGCACTGCAGTATCAACAATGGCAGCATACGCCACCAAGATCTTTGCCCTCTTTGCCTTACTTGCTCTTTCTGCAAGTGCTGCTACTGCAATCACCACTATGCAGTATTTCCCACCAATGATGGCGATGGGCACCATGGATCCATGTAGGCAGTACATGATGCAAACATTGGGCATGGGTAGCTCCACAGCCATGTTCATGTCGCAGCCGATGGCTTTTCTGCGACAGCAGTGTTGCATGCAGATGCAACTGCAAGCCATGATGCCACAGTGCCACTGTGATGCCAGTTGCCAGATGATGCAGAACATGCAGCAGGTTATTTGTGGTGGACTGGAACATCAGCAGATGATGAAGATGGCAATGGACATGCCATACATGTGCAACATGGCACATCAGCAGATGATGAAGAAGATGGCAATGGACATGCCATACACGTGCAACATGGCCCCTACTAACTTCCAGCTATCTCCATATGGTTGCTGTTGATCAAATTTTGTTTACATGTACTCCAGTATAAGTGTTGCATACTATTGTATGCAAACACTAGAATAAGAAGCAATGAATAAAATATCAATCAGTTGTTTTCAGGCTTTCAGGTATTCAGTATTTTGACTTCTCTCTCTCTGTTCTACCTCTCAAAAGTCATGTTGTGCAATACGCATAAATTTTCTTCTTAGATGTACACGTATACAAGAAGCTAGAACTCAAATTCTAGGTAATCAATGTATGCATATATATATATACAATGAACGAGCTGAAGTCTGCCATAGTGCAGCCATTTGCTTTTGTGCTGGTTTCTTAGATGTTGGACTTTCACTTGGACCTAACCTGTACTTTACCTTCCCTTGATACCCTCTTTTTTCCTTAAATTTGTTCTGTAACAGAGCACTTAGTAGTCCATGTAATCCCTGAAGCATGTAAAGTATTCTAATGCTAGTTAGAGCAAGCTTGACATCTCATATTAATATATCCATATTTGAGTAATGTTGTGGTATTGTATGGCTGATAAGTGGTAACTGGTAATAGTGTACATCTGGCATAATTGATAACAAGTGATAATAAGTAGAGGAAATAAGGAGGTTTGTGAAAATAAGAGTTGGAAGCAGAGCTGTTTGAATGGTTTCAATGTTTCATGGATCTTGGCCTTTTATTTTTTGGAATGGACAGTTGCATACTTCTATTAATGAATGGATTCTTTTAGAATGTTAGAGCCTTAGAGGGTTGTGGTTACTAGTAGTTGTCTGCCAATCTATAGATAAAAATATTGTTCTATATCAATGGATTGTTCTTAGCTTTCTTATACCCAGTTATTTTCTGCAGGTCAGAGTATGACACCATTGGCACTTGTGTGAAAGCGGCTGTTGTTTATCTTGGAACAGCACTGGTAAAGGTCAGTAGCTAGTCCAATGTCCTTTTTGTAATGTCAACTGATAACATTTAGTAAGTATAATGATTGCTAGCCTCTAACAATCTAGCATTCATTGATCTGCCATTATCTGTTCCTGGTTGTTTGATCATGTGCTCTTGTCATCTACTTTTCTTGACTCAGAAAGTTTCATATGTTGTTTGGTATAGCCATTTAGATACTTTTTCATAAACTGGGGGTCTGGGTATCTTTCTGTAACATTCCAGTTTTGAGGGTCACAGAACACTTAGCAGATATGTACTCTTTATTTAATTGTTTGTTAAAATTCTTAATTAGTTATGCAAGGTTTTCAACTGCATATATGTCATTCTGCATGGTGTGGACCAGTTATCTTCCCTGCTGTGTAGTTTGTGTGCACATGTTTTATTTTAAACTCATAAGTTTATCATCCCGATATTTTCAACTTATCATGTTTGCTATATCTTGTAGTTTTGCATATTTTCTGTTTAATCATCTGCATTCTTTCCTATAATAAATTTATTTTTCTTATTATTGTTATTTGTTCAGTCAAATAAAGGAGATTTGTGGGAATACTAACCGTGACTAATTCAACTGACAGCTTGTTTGCTTGGCAACATTTCTCAAAGTACCTGAGAATGATAACTTTGATCCTTATCAGGTGCATTTTCTGCTTTCTTTAACAAAGCTTGCTTGGATTTAACATGTTTGTTGGTGTCCATCTAATTTGCATATTGTTTCCCTTTCAGGAATTAATGAAAATCTTTATTGGGTTTATAGACGTTGCTGGTCTTTATTTTGCTTTGACACAGTTGACTCATAGAAACATCTCCCAGAATCACAAGTTTCAGGCTGTTGGTCTTGGTGAGTGCTCCCTCAATTTCAAAATATGTGTATATTTTTAGTGGCCACAAGGCTTAAAGAAGGCATGAAAGTGTGGAACCAAGAGAAAGAGAACAGAAAAACATCCTTGCTACAACTACTTATATATCTTAGAAATAGCACAAATAATAGAGTAATATGTTATTTATAAATTCTGGAGAGTTAAATAGGGAAATTATTATGATTTTATATGTGCGCTTCAATTTCAATACAAGTTTGAGAATTATAGTCCTATAATAATAAACAGGGGAAGGGCATTGTTGTTATCACTTACTGATCTAATGTTTTTAGCTGAAATTAATTTGCCAAGTTATCATACTAATCCATGTAGACGTGTTTCCTTATCTGATTTTCATCGCCATTCTGTAGGTTCATCTACCTTACTTCACATTCAAATTATTATCTTTTAATTTACCGTGCAGTCTTTCATATATAAAAGGAATTCCTCATGTCAATCTTATGCATGCATTGTCTTATTAGTTATACTATATTATCCCCTGTTTTTTGGCTGAATGGATTCTGTTTTCCATGCTCGTGGCTTTGGGACTTTTAGAACTGAAAGGACATTCACAGGATTTTTATTGGCTACTGATCGTTCTTATTAGAGAAATGAATATTATTTGTCCTATTCATTATTTGATCAGATTGCATCTCCTTAAGTTAGTTACTCTGTACAATGGGGGAAGCAATGCAGTGGTTTGACCTTTTCTCCAGCTGAGGACTAATTCTATTCTGACTATCATTGATATATTGGATATTTTGGGGGGTTTTCAGGTTGGGCTTTTGCTGACTCTGTTCTGCACCGTTTGGCACCTCTCTGGATTGGTGCAAGAGGACTTGAATTTACGTGGGAGTACATTTTTCAAGGACTGGAAGCAAACGCCAATCTTGTACGTACTCAATATAGTGAACAGTATAATATGCCAGATTCCTAGTTTACAAAGAGAGCGACTTCATTGGGTTCTGACTTCTGATGATCACTGGGCATAGTTGTCAACAAAATACTTCCTTATATATGTTTCACCTATCCCTGATCCAGAAGGCTTACTTTTATATTTCTTCAGGTTATGACCCTGTCCCTTGCCGCATTAGGATCCTTGATGTGGCTGAGGAAGAACAAACCTAGGACTTTGGTTCCAATAATTTATGCGTGTGCTCTGCTTCTGGCAACAATGCCATCTATCACCAGGTTATTCCCTTTCTATTATGCTCTCTCATGTGCTTATGTTCTTCTCAGAAACATTTGTCCTGAAACACAAAACGTTTGATTACAATTAATTGATAGTAGTAGGTAGTGTTGCTTTACCATTTTCTGTCAACTATGTTCCCAGGTTCCTCTAGCATGATTTGTGTCAATGTAAGGACTTGATTAATGCCCCTCACATTATGCTTTACACCTGATCATCAAGAACTAGAAGCTCATATAATTTCTGATGGATCATTGCCCATAATTTCTTCTTTTTTGTGTAACGCTCATTCCTCAACGTTCATCATTTTCTTATTTTAGCAATCTGTATCTTTCATGTATGTTGGATACACTATCACTGCCTCCAAGGTTCCATTCTATTGTCATTCTATTTAGTCTATGCCAATTTGGTACTCTTGTATGGAATATTTTGGCTTACGTCTTAGTAACTGCCTTGGAGCCCTCTTTTACTCTTTGAGAATGTGGAAGCTTGAGTAATCCCAAAAGGAAACTTCGATACCAAACTGAAGTTCTGTTTTCTCCCACATGGCAACACCACCATTGATTGAGTTATAAGTTTAGTTCATAATAGTTCTTTCTTGTGTACCATGGTTAAGCTAAGGCTGATTCTGTTGGGTTACATAACCTTATACTTCTATTGCAACATTCGAGTACATATATACTAATCGGAGTATCATTGTTTGTTAATCATCATTTGGTTCAACCATTCATTTGATTAGTTGCTGTCCTTGCATGCTTCATGCTTTTCCAACCATAATTTTGTTTTCCTGTTCTTCACTATGCTAAACATGTGATAATGAATATCGCAGTTACTTGAGGAGATCATTGGAGTGGCAGACTCCAAGGGTGGTTGGCTTCGAGTTTTTCTCCTCGTTGGTTATGGCGTTCATCAGCTGGCAGCTGTTCTCAGCTTGTCAGAGAACAGTGTAACAAATGAGCAAAGTACTGCAAAATTTATCGGAGATTGACGCTCCTAATATGCCTCATGTTGTATTTCAGCAGAATTAGGATGCTCATTTTCATCCTTATCACTATGTCTTTCTGGGGTTCAATCGTACAACTTTTACTTAGAATCCTTTTTTTCTGCGAGCTATAGAGGAGAAACACATGCTCCAGTGAGTTGACACTGTAACAGCTCTTCTAGGCATTAAACAAAATTTATATTTTACCCTTGTTGTTCGTTCAACAAAGCCTGTAACATTCGGTTTTGTCATCCGGGAAAATACACTAATGTTGCATCTTTCCACCCTGCTGCAACGTTTATGATTCAATGCTGATGATGTGATCAGTGTCTGCATTCTGATCTCTGAATGTTGCAAAATCACAGAGAACTCTGATAGAAGAGCTGCAGACTATAATGTGTACAACTGATGAGACCAATTGCAGATCCTGCCTCCAAAACGTGTTTCCAATTTCCATGGGTATTCACCAATTGTGTTGGGCACAAAACAAAACGAAAGTAAATTTTAATCGAAACATACATCACATTTATATATCACGGCCTATGGGCCAACTGCATGAGTGGCCATGGCTTGCTATGGTTTAGGTGGCGCTCAGCCACTCGCTCACTGCTCCGCCTCCTCGACGGTCGCCTCCACCCGGAGAAGCACGAAGCCGACGGCGACGCCGACGAGCACGAG
>ASSH01052177.1:0-19109 GCA_000418225.1 Zizania latifolia
CCCGCTCTATCTGGATGCCTGTTTTTTTAATCACACCCCTACCAAATTAACAGTTAGATTTAATTTGGTACATACTAGTACCTTGTATCTTACGGTACCTTCTCAAGGATGATAAAACTCTAGTACTGAATTTTGGTTTGTAGCCCAAATAAACCATGCTAAATTTTGGTCAGAGTAAGAAGTGTGTGTTTGTTTGGTCTGAGGATTGTTAAATTATGATATGAATATATTGATTAGAACATATTTAGCTTGCTGTCATACCAAAAATTGTCAATCAATGGCAACAAACCAAACGAGTCCAAAAATACAATTAAATTAGACGCATGTATCATATTTCAAAAACATTAGGAGTAAATTATTTGCAGCTCATCTGACTATCTTTGGCCCAAGTGGCCAGCTCAAGCGGGTCCAACCTTCTCCTTCTCCAACCAGCCCATCCCCTGAGACGAAGCAATCTGACCTGGAATCCAGCCTAGCCTTCCTAAAAAGCCGCGCAAAAGATGCACTTTTTGGCTTTCTCGGTCGCCCAAGCCGTTACACTCCGCGGAGTTCAAACAAACACAAAGCCACCGAGCCCAAAAATCCCAAATTTCCACCCATTTCTGTCCTCTCTTGTAGTAGGATGTAGCGATAGCAACAAGAAACCACGCCAAATCCACGCGAAGTTAAGGCCAAAATGGAAGGGGACGAGATCTTCGCGAGCATAGACTCCCTCTGGTTCTACTCCAGCGTCTTCCTCCCGCCGTCTCCGGAGCAGAACCGCGCTGCTGTTCCGGGACCGGGAGAGCTGCAGCCCAGGAAGCAAGATTCCACGGAGAGCCACGAGACGGACGACGGTGACTGCGGCAATCAAGATCCCAGTTGTGTCAGTGAGGCGCCGCCGGTGGCAGCCAGGAGGAGAGCAGCTACAAGAAGCAGGGAGCCCGAGGAGCGCGTGGACATATGGCCGGAGCTGTACTGGCGGCAGACGCGCGTCGTCGCCGCACCGGGGCGGTGCTCGCCGTCGCCGATGCCTCCCCCCGGCGATGGCCCAGCCATGAAGGCGCATCTCAGGTCGTGGGCTCATGCCGTTGCTTGCTCGGTCAGATAAACGCTGTTCATAACCTCCATCAGTTCAGAATCCTGTCGATGACTCGCAGTGTTGTATGTCATTTCTGCATTCTTTGCTCTACTTCTGAATAAATATTTCTCTCCTGATTTGGTTCAAAACTTGCTAACTGTGATGTCTGTTTGCACAATTCTAATACCAGTATAACCAAGTTTTTCCAAGCTTGCATAATATAACTGTATGAGTAAAAAGGTGCAGTGTCTTTCTACACTTGTTTTACATCTGTTATCTGTGATTCTGACATTCTGTATTCTATGGAGTGATCAACACCAACTATCTCTAGCAGAAGATTTACAGATATAAAGAGAAAGATGTTTATGAAATCTTCTGTGTATCTGAAGAAAAGAGAATTGTACCAAGACTTCCCCCGTCTTTCCTCCCAGCGTATGCTTGCCTCACAAGCAGAAAAGATAACACAATAGGTTAAGGACATCTGCAAAAAATGTTGGCTTAAGCTTCATAAAAATCACACTGTACTATAGTATGATCAGGTCAACTTCACTGTGTGGATGCAAAAATGGTTTGACTTTACTTGACCACAGAAATATGCATGCAACTATGCTTGTTGGATGAATTCTACAATGTTTTGAATTGACCATGTGGTATTACAAGTTCTGGAAAAAAAAGTCAATTCATCACCACAGAAAATAAAATTTTCATGAAGAACTTGCCATCTGAAACACATCAACTGATCCTCCCATCCCTGCAAGCATCAAACCGACCTGCTCAAATGGAATGAATTTTAATATGTTATTGCAAGATAGGTCGATGAAGTATGTTTCGAAACAACAAACTGCTAGCATTGTCATATAAGTACAATTGGAACTTCTTCCTGATAGACATGATAATATTGGAAATATCTCAGAATTTTTCCTGACGTTTACTCTCTCTACTCTTCGCATTTCATTCTGAAGGAGTGAAAGTTGCGCAGCTGATGTCCATTGGATGCAGTCAACTGGACTGCATATCAGAACAGTATTAGTAGTTAGCATACAAATGGGATAAATACTTAAATTTGTTTTGGAACGGTTTGTAGCAATTGTTTCAGTAGGTATGCTTGTATGATTGAATTGGTAAACTGATGTTGGAATATGAATTTTGGCAATCTCAGCAAGTTTGGAATACCTTGGAACACACATTAGCACAGTTTTTGCAACCTGTACAAATGTGAGCAGAACTTGAATAGAAGCCAATAAACGATACATTAATACCTATGAATACGTAGTCTAAGGGCTTATTTGTTTCAGCTGGAGATTCTTAATAGCTAGCTGATCTAAGTATTTAGCTAGCTAATATGAGTATTTACCTAGTACGAAGATGGTATTTCCCAGCTTCTGGATTCTACTGGATTCTAGTTTATTTCTAGATTCTACCGTTACTGATTCTTAGAATCTAGATCTAGAATCTGATTCATTTATTTCAGCTTCAGATTCTAAGTAGCCGTAGCTACCAGAAGCACCTGCCCATTCCTTGCTCGTGTTAACTCCGCATTCAAAATTACAAAAACATATAAAATGCTCCCCAAAATGCAATTGTAGTAAGCTTTGTTGATTTGGTGAGGTGTTGCATCCGGCATCTAAAAACATGCCAGAGTTAACATCTCTGTGTTATGCAGCACTCCGATTGGATCCGGTGGGGTTTGCTCTGTTTTTGGCTCGTTTTTTCGGGGGGCTGCGTTTATTTTGGTTTTTCTGGGCCGCTCCTCCCCCGCGATTTTTCTCGTTTGTTCATCTTTGCAAACTGACCTTTCTGATCTTTGTATTTACGTGTAGGCCCTTGCATTTTTGTAACTACATAATCCCCCGCCATGGCTTGCCAAGTCATGGTTAGGAAATTGGCATTTGATATGCTACCACAGGCGTGCTTATTCTGATAGACTAGGCGGCTACAATAAGCACCATGAATGGTCGCCAACTACCAACTTTTGCTTTGTTGCGTGAAAGCACGTAGACCTCCATCTCTCTGAAGCTTTTGCATTTTGTAAGAGAGTTCTGAACTTTTACATTATATTCGAAGTCACAAACATCTAACAAAGCAGCTTAAAAAGACCAAGTTTCTAATGGATTTCTTCAACATACATGAACCTCACAAGATTAGACAAAAATATTCGTTGGAACCGATCAAATTGCTCTAGAATTCTTCTAGTAATTTTTAGGGGTGATAACAAATCAATTATGGTGAAACAATGACAAATATGAATATTAGGTATGGTATATTTTTTTCTGAATATGAATACACATCTCGATGTTGAGACGGATACAACTTCGAATTGGACATCAACACAATTCAGTTCGTTGTTAGAGACCTTACATCATAACACATTGTAACAAACAAGTTTGCTGACATCGATTTAATAGATGTGAATCATTATTGTCTGGCTATTAGCTGGACCATAGTTTTATGTACATCTAGGTTTTTTTGTCAAGACAAATATTTGTGAACCATCGTACCCATATAAAAAGACATATTTTTATACATGTTCAACCTCCAATCATGTAATATTCATGTGTCCTATTTGTATGTTTATACTTTATGTACAAAATATAATATGTGTATTTAAAGCTATACTCTATATCTAATGGACTGTCTAATCAGGATCATCGAGTAGTGGTTTGTAGAGAGCTATGTGGGTGTCGACTTGGCCTTTTGAAAGTTTGTCTTGAGTTGGCTTATTATAGTCTAGCTCTTGTAGTATCAAGGCATTCATATTTATACCCATAAATATACCCTTATGTCCTATTATATTTTTGTATAACTCGTAGAAATAAATTTTGCATGTCATTCTCTTATACTCTTTGATGTGTTAACATATTAGATGTCACGTCATACTTAGACTCAGAGATTGTCTCCATTTTATATACATCCTATCGTATCATAGATAGGTTTTTTAATATAGATATGTAGTACACTGACAATTATGGTCTATGAAAAATCGAGCAGCGATGAGAAAAAATACATATTGAATTGATTTTATAGTCCTTGAGAAGGGTGTACTATAATTTTAATGTTAATTTTGATAACTGTCGGTGTCTCAGATAATAAGAGATATCAAAACTAACATATGAGAAACTAGAAAGAAAATTTTAAATTTCCCCTTAAGGAATTGAGAAAAACTGTATTTCCTTGCTACATTTAATTTGGGGACGATATTCATGTTTGAGGGCACAAAAATGTGGATGGAGCGGAGGTTGCGGCCTTGTGGGTCCTAGGTGAGAGATTAGGAAATGCCAGTATCTTTCATCATGCAAGGCAGCAAGGGAACAGCTATGGAAAAGAATAGTATGGATATTGAGGGACACGGAGACAAACTCATAAAGAAATGTTATGCTGACATGGCATTCTCAGTGCCTCCACTTTTGCATTTATCATCTGGAGAGCGGCAGGGCCTATTGCAGTACTGCATGGTCATGACATGACATGAGTAAAAATCTCCTGGACAAGTCATCCATCCGTGTGAAAAGATTCGCTGATCCTCGTCTCAGAAAAAAAAAGTTAACTTTATCTATGTATTACTCTATCAATATATCAATGCATATATGATAATATAGGTTCCGCACGGTTTATTAATATATCATTATTTCTAAAATAGTTTTTAGAGAAAACAAAATAATCTTAGGCTACGCTAGAAAAATAAAACGATTTTTTATCTCCGTGTCACATTTTTATGTACATATTACATATGCATGAAGGAATGCAGTAAAACGCACATTAGGGTTTGACCGGCAGCGCGCCGTTCCGGAAAGGATTAGATGAAACAGCATCGCCACGGTGCGTGGGCCGACCGGCTCGCAACTGGGCGTACCGCGCGCGGCCTACGCCTAGCTCGGTTAACCAATAGCCCAGCGCTTACATGCCACGCGCAAGGAAGACCCACCGGAAACGAGGAATTCCTGTGTGCCGGCCGCGCGTATATATACCGGCGGCTCGCTTAACAGGTGGTGAAGCCGACGCACGCAAGCGCGCGCTGTCTTGTGGTTGTGGAGTTGTGACCGACACCTGAGGTCACTCCCGTCGATCTGACTTGTCGCCACCACCGCGGGGAAACACCAAACAACATTATCTTGCCTCCGATCAGCTCAACTCATTAGCTTCTAAAAACTGACCCAGACCTGATCCTGATCCAGCCGAGGCCGTCTGCTTCCTCCGCGTGCATTCACCAATGGCGCTGGTTGCCGGCTTAAGCAGCAACAGGGTACGCGCGGTGAAGCTGCGCCTCGGACGGCTGCTCCTTGCGCTGTGCTGCCTGCTGCTCTGCTGCGGCTCATTGTGCCAGGCCCGGGTGTCACCGGGGATGGAAGAAGGCAGGGTGGTGTACTTCGAAGTCGGCGTGGCGGCGGTCAGGAGGGTGTCACCAGCCGGCGACGGGGGAGACGCGAGCACGACGCCATTGCCACCACCCTCGGGGAGTGGCGTGAGGACGGAGCGGCTACTGCGCTCCGTGCCGAGCCCTGGTATTGGGCACTAGCTAGGTAGGTTGGTAGCTGGGCTTCTCTGCTCGCTAATGCGACAAGTTTTTGCAGGGGAGCTTTGTGTAATAATGCCTTTGCCTTTGCCTTTGTACGTTGACTACGTACTGTGAAAAACAAACGTGTTTGCTCTGCTGCTGCTGTGTTTTCTCTTTTCTGTATGTGGTGCTCGTTGTGTATGTCCGCTTCAGTTCCAGATTTTCAAACCCAGTTGCTATAAAAGTAAGGCGTTGCACCGCGCTGCTCGATTTGCTAAACCGACGTCCATGTTTCTTCTCGGGCGGTACATGCAGGACTAAATCCAACACACTTACCTAGTACCTTTACTATTCTCTTCTTATCACCTCTGTAATCTTTGAGCTTAACCAAAAGACACATTTTCTTTCTCAGAACAAAGTACACTTAAAAGGGGGGACTTATTCTTCTCTCTCTGCTGGAGGAAACTACTTTTACTGCACTTAGATCAGGTCTGCCTAAAATAACGTTCGGAGTCTGTATACATGTGAGGCACCCTTCGAACAGCATCAGCCTTCAAACCACGCTCCACAACCTAGCTTCATTCACAGGCTCTAAAGACTCCTGTTGGCGTAATTCAGAACTACGCAATAGGTTTAAATATTTAAGAACCTCGAAAGGTTCAAAGTGTATATTAGAATTCACACAATGCTCTAAGCCTCCAAAAAGATAATAACCTTCGAACAGAAGTAGCTTTGGTTTTCCCTTCGTACCGTCGATCCTCCTCCACCCTGCAAGGGGAGGGGTATTTATAGGTGCAAATATCATGGGGTAACATGAAATTATCCCCTACTTATAATCGACTATTACATTGTGAACAGTGATCTTATATAGGGGTAGTTTAGTAACCCTCCATGTGAACGGATCTAGGTCTTGTCGAAAGGGACATAAATACCATGGTTTCGGAGCCTTGTGACAAGTGATTTCAGAAGCTTCGTTCTTAGCAAGCCGAAGGGGGCTTCGCTTAGAGTTACACGGAGCCTTAACTCATACCTCCGGAAGGGGCTTCGCAGTCACTGTCATTGGAGTCTTGTTAGAGTAAAGTAATTTATCCCAACAGTAGCCCCTCGCATGTAGCCCTTCTGCCGAAGGGGTAAAGTGCGTACCCGACACATGGTAGTCTTGCGCATCTTATTCGGAGCCTAGAGCATTGAAGGTCATTGTAGAAAACGAACCCACTTCGATCATTAAATACGCAGCAGGAACCGATAAGACATCCTCGAGAATCCAAACAACACCTGGCGCGGCCAACGGTCAGAAATCGAACCGTTGCCACGCAGGGGCGCGACGCCCTATTTTACCTTGGCCCCACCTATCATAGACTCCGGAAGAGATGCGTGAAGTGGTAAAAAATGGCTTCAGGGGGAGCACTACCCCCTTTTACTGCCTACATAAGCCTCCTTGCGTCCCCAGGGCTCATTACGCCTTCCATCATTTTTAGCTCTCGCTTCCTCTCAATTCTGAGCCCCTAGCTCTCGTTTTCGGAGCCCTCAAGGTCCTTCTCCGAAGCCCCTAGCTCCTCTAGCCCTCACGATCCTCTCCGTCCAGCCTTCAACCCACCTTAACAGGATGCCGAAGAAGGCTTCGGTGGCAAAGAGCCTTCCTTTGGGCGGAGGCTCTGGCTCCGTGCAGGTCCAGGCGACGGCGGCGATAGCAGCGGCGGCGGCAGCAACGGCAAAGACGGCGGTGAAGCGCTACAGGGCGTTCGACCTCTGACCTCCGTCGGAGAAATTCGAGCAGACGCTGGAGTTGAAGAAGACAAGGTCCTCCATGGGCTCCGCCGAGGGAGCCTACGCGGGAAAAGTCCATAAAAAGGTTAAACTCGCATCGGGAAGAACGGCGTCATCCCCGCCCCTCGAGCCGATGAAGCAGTCGTCTTTGAAGCCTTTTTCAAGGCCGGGCTTGGGATCCCCGCGGAGCCGTTGCTGGGGGAGGCACTGCGTATGTACAACTTGGAGCTCCCTCAGCTATCTCTGAACGCAGTAGCGCGATTGGCCATCTTCGAGTGGGCCATAAGGGCGGAGGGGTGCGAGGGCCATGCAGACGTCTTCGCTGTCCTTCATGACGCCAACTGCCAGCCGAAGAAGCACTCTTGCGAAGACGGGATCGTTAGGGCGCTGGCCTTCGGCAGCATTAACTTCTAGCTCCGCAGAGGGTTCAACGACTCCTTCCCAGCGAGGGCTTCGAACGACCGTTGGTACTCGCGATGGGACCAACATTGGTTTTACATCACCGTTGGAGCGGACTCCCCCCTGTGAAGCACCAACGCCCTTATCTCGTACAGTCGCCAAGCCTAAATAGCAGCAGACTCCACCACCATCAACTCCCGGATTGAACTGCTGAAGAGGGTGACGCGGAGGATGAGCATGAGGGACTTGGCGGAGGAGTTCATTACCCTCCAGATCAGCCCCCTTGGGCGTGCATGGCCGAAGGGCCTTTTTCAGGTCTCCGCATCCGGAGACCTAAAGGAGATCCCTTCGGATTTCCTTGGTAATGCACCGAACCGAAGCTCACGGGTTAGAATGTTCACTTCGCAGTCCTAATAATTGAGTTCTACTGCATTGTAGAACAACGGGAGATGCTGAATCCGGAGGAGGCAGTCAGGGCGGCGAAGTGTGTCGTCGGAGCCCCCACCGTAGATGAACGGAGCCGGTGCCTCGCCCTGGTCAGAACCTGAGAAAGGTACAGCGGAGTATGGGCTCGGCTAGGTGTGGAGGCTCTGACTCTCCCGGAGCTCCCAGACCCCACCCCTTCGGAAGGGAAAAGGAAGAGGGCCGACGAAGATGATGAGCCGCAAGGTTCATTGCCGCAGCGCCCACGGGGCCCGTCTGGCTCCGGAGGCCCGTCGGATCCCCAGCTGGATGCGCTGGTTATAGTGACCTCGGAGGTCACTTCTCCGCCGCCACGAAGCCCCGTCCCTGAAGATGGGGCCGAAGGCGTCCCCGCAGCGGCATCAGTGGATCAAGGGGCGGAGGCCTTCGAAGACATCGATTGGGACGACCTGTTCGCTCCTCCAGGCCTGCCCAACCTCTCTCCGATCGTAGAAGCCGAATGTAGCTTAAACACCTTCATATATATTTTTTCTTTGTGGTGAGGGCCTAGCTCATAACTTAGATTCTTTTTCTTTTTTGCAAAGGTTGCAGCGGTCGACTGAGGGGCCCCGACAATTGCCTGGACGATGTCGTCATCGAGGTCATCAACGAAGCGGAGTCGTCCAGCAGCAGCAGCAGCAGCAGCGAAGGAGGCGACGAGAGGTCCCGAGAGGCCTCCTCCGTAGATGGAGGCGACGAAGACGAAGGTGGTGATGGTGCCGACGACAAAGTCGTTCCGCCATCCCCTTCGGCCGCTGGCGATGGAGCCACGGGACGGAGCCCACCACTGGAGGGGGCATTGGACAGGGTCCCCCTACTGCGACCCTTCGTCTCCCCAAGGGCACCAGTTAGAAACATGATGTCCCAATTCTTGCGGGGAAGCGAAGGCCTTGCCAGTAGTGACTTGATAGCGAAGATGGCCCGCTATCGTCATGCCGACCTTACCGCAGCCGCCGAAGAGGCCTTGCTTCAGATAACGGAGATAAAAAAAAGGGGGCCGTTTAGATACTTGAGCCTTTCTCAGCATTACTTACTTCCTTGTGCCTCAGGCCTTCGCCTTGATCCATGGGGCCACCCTCGCCGTCGACCGTCAAGAGGACCTTGTGGCGAGGGACATCCGCGATTACCGCCGGTAAGCCTTGGAGGCCTCCCGACGTCATCAGTAGGCGGAGGTGGCAGCAGAAGAGCTCCGGGCTGAGGTCCAGCGGTAATGCGAGGCTCATGCCGCAGTGGCCTTAGAGGTCGAGGTACTCCGCCAGGCCAACAAGTCGCTCGACGCTAAAGTCGAGCTGCTTCGTGCCAATAACTTGGCCTTGGAGGTGAAGGGGGCCGAAGCCGAGCAGCTCCGCGCCGCCAACTTATCCCTAGAGAAGGAGAGGGAGGCGAAGGGGGCCGAAGCCGAGCAGCTCCACGTCGCCAACTTGTCCCTGGAGAAGGAGAGGGCCGAAGCCACCAAAGAGACGGACCAGACCATCACTACGCTCTTGGGCGTTTTGGAGCGCGTAGGGACTGATTGCCGGACTCCCACCTTCAACGTTAGGGACCCTGTGCGCCAGCGCCTTGGATTCCTCCGCACCGCTTTCCGTGTGATGGAGGACGCCTTGGTGGGCTTTGCCCAAACGGCGGGCAGAGTCGCAGGCCAGGGGGTCCTCGGCTCCTTCATGAGACCAGATGCTAACACCCTGCCATGGCGACCTCCGGCAGCCAAGTGGAATTCAGGGGCCCTCATTTGGTGGCGTTGGCCCCGGAGGTCGCTGCGGCGTGGCGCCCGCTTCAGGACCCCTGGAAGGTCCAGGCGTGGGAGGCAGCCCTTGAGCTCCAGCAGGCCCTTCGACGCCGACATGCGGGGATGCACTCTTCGCCTGCTGGCGTGAACCCTCCTCCGAAGGTGTATTTTGAAATAGTTAGCATTTGCAATGTAACTTCGTATGAAATGTTCATAATAAAATACGGGGGTATTTTGAATTCAGGCTCCAGACATTCATGCTGAAATTGATATCGAAGTGCTCGAAGCTTCGGAGACACTTCGCTAACAATGGATAGTGTACGAAGTATCTAGGTTCGGGGGCCGCCCTCAATTCAAGATGCCTCGAGGTCCCACCGGCGAAGTAGTTCCCGAGGTCGCCCAAGAGCTACTATCCATTTAAGCCGAGCCCCCTCGCAGCTCTTCTTCGTCTCCCAGCCTAAGTATTTTCGAAGTAGTCCCTGCGGCTGGGAGGGCTTAGCCTTCGAACAATGACGAAGCCCTGGACTTCTCAGCATTTGATGCGGAGGTACCTGCTACTCGAACTTGGGCAGACTTACAACAGGAGCGAAGGGCTAACAAAGCAGCGAAACGTGGACGGTCTCGGTCCGACGAGGGTTCGTCAAGCCGCGGTGGACCTCGTCGCAAGAAACCTAGTAAGAAGCGGGGTTCAACTTTTTCAGCGACGCGGGCCCGCTGGCTATTAGGTTTTGACAGTGCTTTTTCGTGAAACTAGTAGTCAAAGTGTATTGATGTACCTCGTAGCTGTATTTATGAATTCAACATTTAATAAAATTTGTTATTGTTCGAATTTCGCATCTACGCTTGTTTGACGTACCTCGTACTTATACGTGTAGTTCGTTTGAACTTGTTGTGATAAAACTATGCCAAAGCATGTCCCGAACGTATGTATAGGTGCCAGCCCCCCTTGCGCGTAGCGGCTTCGAGGACCCTTGTGGAGCCGTTGCGCATATTACTTGCCAAGATTGCTAACGCTATGGGTGCGAGAGGGTATGCTTCGATATCTAGACTTAGAATATAGGATCACTTTGGACCATGCTGGACGCTTCAAGTGTTCGGCACTCGGAATCCATTATTTGTACTGCTCTGGGCCAGGAGGCGCTTTGCAGCGATACTGGTGGAGCGGATCACACCGAATTTTTTAGGGTCCGGCATGGAACCCAAAGTCAGTGCCGTTAGCTATACTTCGGGGCGCAACCAGTGAACATTGAGCTTTGGCTTCACGGCAGCGTGCGAGGCACACTTTTGCGTGTTAGACTTTAATTTGTCTCGCGTCGAGCCAGTGGCATCGGGTAGCGGAATATGATAGGTGCGGAGCACCTAAATGTGGAATGGCTTTGTCAAAGGTGTATTTGAAGAAACTTTGCATATTATTAAGAATAATCAGACGTAGTACCGCTGAAGGTGTTCTGCATGTCAACTATGCTTCAATTCTTTCCCCTCTAGAGTGCTGAGCCCGAATGATCCTGGCCTGTTAGTGCGAAGTACGACATATGGGCCTTCCTACTTGTTACGCAACTTGTCCGGAGCTAGTACGGCCCGGAGCACCAAGTGCCCTGGCAACAAAGGATTTGGCTTCACCTTAGAATCAAACCACGTCTTCGTCTGTGCTTGATACTTCGTCAGGTTCGCCATGGCTCGGAGGCATGTCTCTTCAGATAAATCAAGCGAAACTTCACGCTCATTGTCGGATTCAGGCAGCATTGTGCGAAGCGAGCCCCCCTTGAGCTCCGTCGGGGTCATTGCTTCATCACCGAACAGCAGTCTGAAAGGAGTGAAGCCTATTGACCTTGACTGAGTGGTCCATATGGACCATAAAATTTTTGGCAGTTCCTCAACCCACAGTCCCTTTGCGAGGCTAACGATCCGGCGATTGAGACCTGCCAAAATATTACCATTGGCCCGCTCGATAGCTCCGTTGGATTGTGGATGCCTAACAGCAGCGAAGCATAATTTGATGCCTAGAGATTCGCAGAACTCCCTGAATGGCTCCGCATCAAACTGTGTGCCGTTGTCGATGGTGAGCTGCTTGGGTACTCCGAATCTACAAATAATATTCTGCAAGAAAAATTTTTGGATATGCTTCGAAGTAATAGCAGTAAGGGGCTCGGCTTCGACCCACTTTGAGAAGTACTCGACAGCTACCACTGCGAACTTCAAATTCCCTTTAGCATGCGGGAATGGCCTGATGAGGTCCATTCCCCCACCGCGCTAACGGCCATACCGGCGTGATAACCTGTAGTGGGGTCGGTGGTCAATGGCTTCGCGCTAACGGGCAACCTTAACATGTGCGGACGAGGGCTTTGGCGTTGGCCATAATAGTGGGCCAATACAATCCTTGACGAAGGGTCTTACCGACCAACGCCCGGGGGATGAGATGACTCCGGCAGAGACCTTCGTATATGTCACGGAGCAGCTCTTGACCTTCAGCCGCAGAAATGCAACGTAGAAGCGGAGCACATACCTCGGACTTGTATAACAAGCCCCTTATAATATGATAATTGTGAACTCGATGCTTTAGCCTGGTAGAGTCGGATCCGTCTTGATCGGAGGCTTCGTTAAGCAACATGGCCATTATGGGGCTCTGCCAGTCATTGTTTGTGTAGAGTACTTTTACCCCCTCCGGTGTAGACGCTGATGGAGCTTGAATTTCTTCATAAAACGCTCCCTCGGGGAGCTCTTGACCTCCGGTGGCCGCTTTAGCGAGGGCATCAGCATGAAGATTCCGGCCTCTCGGAATGCTCCTGATGGAAATCCCCTTGAAGGCCAACTCCGCCTTGCGAACCTCCGCTAAGTACTGAACGAGGTCCGTGTGCCGAGCCTGAAATCTTTTATCTACAAAGCCAGCCACAATCTGAGAATCAGTTTTTACAAGCACCCTTGCGACGCCCAGTGCTCTGGCTTTTCGAAGGCTTAACAAAATACCCTCGTACTCTGCAACGTTATTTATAGCTTTAAAATTTAACCTAGCAGAGTACGAAGCCTTTTGACCGGAAGGCGAGATAATTACAACTCCTACACCGGCTCCGGAGGCCTGATATGCTCCGTTAGAATAAATGGTCCAAATACCTTCGCTGGGGATTTCTGGGGACCAGACCGCGGAGGGGTCCATTCCGCTACGAAGTCTGCAATTATTTGTGACTTAATCACAGTGCGTGCCGTGAAGTTTAGTCCGAACGGAGCCAGCTCGATGGCCCACTTGCTAATTCTACTTGTAGAATCTTTGTTACGGAGCATGTCCCCTAGTGGGTATGACGTCGGCACAATAATATTGTATGCAAGAAAATAATGCCTTAATTTTCTTGAAGCCACGATCAAAGAGTACACCATTTTCTCGAGTTCGGTGTATCTTGTCTTGGCGCCGGACAGGGCTTTGGAGACGAAATAAACCGGTCTCTGAGCCAATCTGCCCTAGAAGTCTGCCTCACGAACAAGGACTGCGCTTACCGCGGAGGCCGCAGTCGCGAGGTATAACAACAATGTCTCTTCAGGCAGCGGAGTAGTGAGCGTCGCCAAATTGACGAGGTACTCCTTGATTTCGTCAAAGCTCCATTGGTACTCTGGCGATGCGAAGTCCTCCGATCCTTTTAGTGCCTTGAATATCGGCAGACTTCGCTTGGTGGAGCATGCAAGGAAGCGGCTAAGGGCTGCGAGGCGGCCTGCGAGCTTCTGGACCTATGTTAAATTTTCAGGTGGAGCCATGCGCTGAAGCGCGCTAATTTGCTTGGGACTGGCTTCGATACCACGACTCGAAACTAAGTACCCGAGCAATTTTCCAGCGCGAGCCCCGAAGATACATTTCTCGGGGTTCAGACGAACTCCTACTGAGCGATGGCTTTCGAAAGTCTCGGTTAGGTCTATGCTATGATCGTGCTTTTTAGCGCTTTTAATTACAATATCAACCAAATAGGCCTAGACATTCCAGCCTAGCTGATGCCCGAGGGCCTTAGAGATCAACCTAGAAAAGGTGGCTCCGGTATTTTTTAGGCCAAAGGGTATTCGTACGTAACAATAGACTCCCGATGGAGTAACGAAGCTTGTTTTATCTTCATCTTCGCGCTTTAACCAGACCTGGTGATATCCAGAGTATGCATCAAGAAAGCTTAGCAGCTCGGACCCTGCAGTGGCATCAATGAGTTGATCAATGCAAGGCATAGGATAGGGGTCACGGGGGCATGCTTTATTCAACGAGGTGAAATCAATACACATGCGCCACCTCCCCGTGTTCTTTTTCTTTACGAAGATGGGGTTTGACAGCCACTCCGTGTGACTAACTTCCCGTATAACTCTTGCCCGGAGCAACTTTTCTACTTCGGTCTTAGCTAACTCCGCACGCTCGACGGACAGCTTCTGTAGCCCATAGCACACCGGCCTCGCCCTATGGTTGACCAGTAGAGAGTGTTCAACGACACTTCGATCGACCTCGGGGATGTCTTCGTCTGACCATGCGAAGACATCAAGATTACTTCGAATCGCCTCCTCGAGCGAAGTCATGTCCTTTGGATCCAGTCCTCCTCCGAACTGGATAGGGTACTCGAGCCCCCTTCAACGAGAATCTTCGTGATAACTTCTCCATCAGGCCGAGGCTTGAATGCGGGGCCCTTGACATGGCCCTGGGCTTCGTCTTGAGGCTGCACATTGTGTACCTGGCGAGGTTCAAAGGGGGCAGTATGGCCATACTTTATCCTCTGGGCCATGCTCTGGTCGCCCAACACCGTAAGGACTCCGCCTTGCGTCGGCAACTTTAAGCACAGGTAGTTGTGATGTGCAATGGCTCCGAACAGATTCAGAGTCCCTCTTCTGAAGATAGCGTTGTAAGCGTACGGAGCATTAACAACGTCGAAGATGACCTCCTCCGAGCGTGAGAGGCTCCCTTCTCCGAAGGTGACTTGAAGGCCAATTTGCCCCACCGCCTCGAGAGGGGGCCCTGTGAAGCCTTGTAGGGGCCTCGCAGCTAGGAGGAGATGCCTGCGGGGAATGCATAATTGATCAAAGGCGTGCACGAAGATTATGTCCGCTGAGCTTCCTCCGTTAATAAGCACACAGCGCACCTCGGTCCCCGCGATATCAGTGGAGATGAAAAGGGGATCCGCATGGGAGAACTTGATCCCAACAGCGTCTTCGGCCGAGAAGGAGATGGGCACATGGATCCACTCCGGCATCAAGGAGGCGGACATCGAAGTTCCAACGTGCCCTACCTCGCGGACATAATCTCGACGCTGTCGCTTGAACAGACTCCCTAGGGTCCCGCCGCCTGAGATAGGCAGGACCACTCTTTTCTGGGAGTCGGGAGCGTTTTCGACCTTCGGTGGCGGCATCAAGTTTGCCACCGGGGCTCGAGGCCTTGATTCATCAGCTTCTGCACGCTCCACAGCTTGAACATACTCCAGTCGCGCGGCTTCGGGCGCCCTGTCTGTAGTTCCTCGGCCACTGGTCCGCTCAAGATACTCCCCTCACAAGGCTATTATTGCCTTGCAGGTGTCGGTGTTATGGCTTCGATTCTCGTCATGGATGTTGCAGAAGAAAGATTTGTCGGGAACGAAGGGTCCTGCTGCTGGCTTCGCACTGGCCCCCCGCCCTCGTCGTTGAACTTGCTGGAACTTTGGAGCCCTTGGCTCGGAGATGTTCAGCACTTCGTTACGGAAGTGCTTGCGGCTTCGCCGAGACAGCGAAGAGGGCTGTTCGGCAAACGTTGACTTCGCGGACCTCGAGGCGTGGACCTCTGGGGCTTGGATTTGGACGGTGGCAGCGGCTCTTCGAAGCTGTCCTTCCTTAGAGCGGGCGTACTCCTCGAAGTACGTCATGAGTTAGGCCACCGAGGATATTAGCTTCCTATGAAGCTTGTCCAAAAGGCCCACATTAGTCACCCCTTCGCGGACAACGTCCACAACGGAGGAGGTGGAGAGGCCCTTTATCTAAGACTTCGTGAAAGCGAAACGCTGTGAATACTGCCTCGATGTCTCCCTCGGCTGCTGCTTTACTTGGAATAGGATTTTGATTGACATAGGGCCGACGAAGTTCCCTTGAAAGTTATTGGTGAACTTCTTACGCAAGTGTTCCTAGGACCTCATGGAGCCATGTTTCAGGAACCAAAATCAACGGAGGACTATCCCTTCGAGGGTCAAAGGGAAACACTTTGCCATGGTGTTCTTTTCACCACCGTTGGCCTCGATGGCGAGGGCGTACGAATGGACGAACTCATCAGGATCGGAGTCCCCAGAGTACTTGGAGAGTTTCACGGCTCAGAACTTTGAATGGAAGCGGACCATCTACAGATCTGGGTGCAAAGGCGATTCTTCGTCGAAGGAGGCGTTTTGCCTTCGCCCTTGGGGTTCCTAATCACCATGGTCACTAACGGTGACGGCGGCGGGCAGCACTGGAGGATCTTCGGCAGTGCGGACCTGGCTGGCCACGTTCTATCTCCACCTCATGACTGCTGCTCGGAGCAAGGCTAGCTCGGAGGCCTGCTCACTCTCCAGGGCTCCACCTCGCCCGGAGTCCAGCTCCGGATCTTGCGATCGAACATAATCTGTTCGCAGTGCAATTGAGGGTGGAGGCCCAGCTTCTCGTGGGTTCACGCCTCGCGGCGGTCTGGACGCAAGCGGCCCCGTGGCGGGGTCCTCAGGCTCCAGGCCAGGGGCGGACCCTTCACCCCCGGGAACAGCTCCTTCTGCTGGAGGGGGTTTCGTTTGCTCCGTAGTGTCTGAAGACGGAACTTCTGAATGTGCGGAGGCCAGCGCTACCCGAGGTGACCTTCGGGTAGGGACTACGCTCTTGCTCTTCTTCAGAGGCATGGTCCGAAGGCTGGTGGTAGAGAATCTAGTTTTTGGACTAAAATCTCCACGGATGACGCCAACTGTTGGCGTAATTCAGAACTACACAACAGGTTTGAATGTTTAAGAACCTCAAAGGGTTCGAAGTGTATATTAGGATTCACACAATGCTCTAGGCCTCCGAAAGAATAATAACCTTCGAGCAGAAGTAGCTTTGGTTTTCCCTTCGTACCGTCGATCCTCCTCCACCCTACAAGGGGAGGGGTATTTATAGGTGCAAATATCATGGGGTAATATGAAGTTACCCCCTACTTACAACCGACTATTACAGTGTGAACAGTGATCTTACATAAAGGTAGTTTAGTAATCCTTCGTGTGAATGGATCCGGCTTCAGGTCTTGTCGGAAGGGACAAAAATACCATGGTTTCGGAGCCTTATGACAAGTGGTTTCAGAGGCTTCGTTCTTAGCAAGCCGAAGGAGGCTTCGCTTAGAGTTGCACGGAGCCTTAACTCATATCTCCGGAAGGGGCTTCGCAGTCACTGTCATTGGAGCCTTGTTAGAGTAAAGTAATTTACTCCAACAACTCCCTCCTTTGGAGTGGAGGCCGAAACCAAGGGTCCTTCCCCTCCGACAAGACGTGTATTTTATAGTTGTTAACGTAATTCTAAACTACGCAACAGGTTTAAAAGTTTAAGAACCTCAAAGGGTTCGAAGTGTTAGCTAGGGTTCGAACAGTACTCTAGGCCTCCAAATAGATATTAACCTTAGAGCAAGAGCTGTATTGATTAATACTCCAATAGTTCGATCCCCTCTCCCCCACAAAGGGAAGGGTATTTATAGACACAGTTACTACAGGGTAATACGAAGTTACCCCCTACACCTAACTGACTATTACAGTGTGAACAGTGAATTTACATAGGAGTAGTTTAGTAACCCTCCGTGTGAACGGACCCAAATACACGTCTTGTCGGAGGGGACAAGAATACCGTGGTTTTGAAGTCACCGTCAGACGGTCTTGGATGCTCCGCACCAGGCAGGTCGAAGGAGTCTTCGGCCTGTTGGAAGGCTTCGGCTTGCTGGAGGGCTTCGATATAGCTTTTAACGAGACATCGGCCTGCTCCTCCGAATAGGGCTTCGGTGCTACTGTTATTAAAGCCCTGTTAAGGTAAAGTTATTTCCCCCAACAATAGTGTTCATATGTAACTTTACTGTGTTACTCCTATATAATCCACTGTATATCACTGTTATAGACGATTGTAAATAGAAGATAATTTAATATTATCCTATTCATGTTGTGCCTATAAATACCCTTCTCTTGCTAGAGTAAGGGAGGACCGAATACTTGTATTCATAATCAATACAACTCACTAGACGTAAGATTTTTATCCAAATCGAAAGCCTAAACTAGAAATCAAACCATTCGTTAATTCAAGTCCTTCGAGACTAGTTGAACCTGTAGCGTAATTATTATTTACGCCACCACTCTCAAAACAAGTACACTTAAAATAAGGAACTTTATGGAGTATGGAGGAATAAACTTGTCATACGTGAAATGAAACTATGGAACAAATCGCAGTCTGTAACCAGTGATTTCTTACCAGAACGAGCCTATGTTTAGTTCCCTTTTTGTAGAACAACGCTAATCTCGAAAGATAAACATGTTCGGAAAAAACTTTGGTTTCCCCTGCATAATCAGATATTTCTCACTTCAGACAGCATCACTAGCAAGAAGTAGACAAATTCATGCTCACCTACTAATTTCGACTTGTATAACTCCCACAAATACTCCAATCTTCCATACTGTACCTGACCACAAGGTAAAAAGAGTACTACGCCATGGATTCTTCCTTCCAGGCTCTTTTCTATCTAGTGAGATTATGAAAATTGCTCCAAAAACTACCATAAGGCAAAGCAGAAAAAAGGCAATATATATAGCAGCGCTAGATTATTGACATTGATCTGACTATCACTAAAGTTGCACTTCCTGCTGCTGGAAATCAGCTTCAATGCACAATTCACATCTCCAGGACATTTAGAAGATCATCATGCCTACTCTGATATAGATGTTCTCTCTTCTGCGTCCGGTGAATCTGTCACCTCTGATGCATCTGCAAGCGCCTCAAGCATGCTCAAAACATCATTAGTATCGTCCAAATAGTACTTGGCCTTGCTTGGCTTCTGGCCGACAGTGCAGGCATACAATGAGGTTTGGGGATCAACAATGCTCCTCCTCATAATATCGGCAATTTGTTCAAACATATCCTCATCTGACCTATCGTCGCCTATGCACAGAACAAAATCCGCTTGCCTTTTGTTCTCCGTTAGCGTTGATAGGATCTTCTCAGCAACAACTCCTTTGCTGACACCCTGCAATCCAACAAAGCAGGAA
>ASSH01052178.1:0-19106 GCA_000418225.1 Zizania latifolia
GGCCAGGGCGCCGGCGACGTGCACACCAGGCTGATGAAGAGGAACTACGCGGTGGTGCCGCAGTGGTGGTTCCAGGTGATGCTGGTCGTCGTGCTCGGCCTCTCCGTCTTCACCTGCGAGGGCTTCGGCCAGCAGCTCCAGCTCCCTTACTGGGGCGTCCTCCTCGCCGCCGGCCTCGCCTTCTTCTTCACCCTCCCCATCGGCATCATCACCGCGACGACGAACCAGGTGACTGATCAAGCTAGCTGACACTAACCTCAGATGAGTTTGCGATCGATTAATGGCTTCCTTTTGTCATGGACAGCAACCTGGGCTGAATGTGATCACAGAGCTGATCATCGGCTACCTGTACCCGGGGAGGCCACTGGCAAATGTAGCGTTCAAGACGTACGGCTACATCAGCATGTCGCAGGCGATCATGTTCCTCCAGGATTTCAAGTTGGGTCACTACATGAAGATCCCGCCGCGCTCCATGTTCATCGTTCAGGTGATATATTGATCATCCTCGTCGGAATTAGTGTCTGATGAGAGTTTTGTTGTTGTGACGGTGGCGGCCGGCTGTTGGATGCAGCTTGTAGGGACGGTGCTGGCGTCGTCTGTGTACTTCGGGACGTCGTGGTGGCTGCTGGAGAGCGTGAGCCACATCTGCGATCCGGCGAAGCTGCCGGAGGGGAGCCCGTGGACGTGCCCCGGCGACGACGTCTTCTTCAACGCGTCCATCATCTGGGGGGTCGTCGGCCCGCTGCGGATGTTCGGCCGCCTGGGGCTCTACGCCAAGATGAACTACTTCTTCCTCGCCGGCGCGCTGGCGCCGGTGCCGGCCTGGGCACTGTCCCGGGCGTTCCCGGACAAGCAGTGGATCAGACTCGTCAACATGCCGGTGCTCCTCGGCGCCACCGGGATGATGCCACCGGCGAGGTCGGTGAACTACCTCATGTGGGGCGCCGTCGGGCTCGCCTTCAACTACGTCGTGTACCGCCGGTACAAGGGGTGGTGGGCGAGGCATAACTACGTGCTCTCCGCCGGGCTGGACGCCGGCGTGGCCTTCATGGGGATCCTGTCGTACGCCGTGCTGCAGTCCAGAGGCGTCAATGGCGTCAGCTGGTGGGGGCTGGAGGTTGACGACCACTGCGCCCTGGCTCGCTGCCCCACTGCGCCGGGGTTCAGCGCCCCCGGTTGCCCGGTGCAGTGAGTAGACAGACATAGCATCAGCTGACTACCTAGATTAGTTAGGATTATACTCCTAAACTTTATAAAAATGATCACGTCTAAAAATGAGATTAGAGATGATGGGCACAGACATCTGTATGTAGTCATTCATAACCTGGATGGATATTGGATACTGCTTATCATGCAGAATTTCGAGCAGCACAGATGAATACATCATGGAGTTTTACCAGGGCCATCTAGTGGCAGGCAGGATGGCAGCCACACACAGGGCCTTAGAAAAATTGGGTCCTAAATCCAAGTATGCACTTAATCAAAAAGAAAAAAACGTGGCAAAGTCTAAATATCAATATGTGAATGTAATCACTGGTTAGTAAATAGTAAAAAGTAAATTAGTGATTACAATTCGTTATGTTGAATAATTAAGTTAAAAATATGATTTGACATATAAATTATTTGATTCTATGGTCCTATTTTCACGCTGGGCCTCAAAATCATCGCGACAAGTTTTACCATACGGATTCTTTTCATTATGACATAAAAAAGGCAAGTCTCGTCCCACACAACATATATGTATGAATGCGTTGATCACTAGCATAAAAACATGTAAACTATGGAGCAAAACTAGGAAAGATGCCACTCGCAAATTATCTACATGATGATCAAAATGTTGAGGCCAATCTCTCCAGGATCGATTGCCTGACTTAACAAGTACAGGCTGAGGCACAATTACGGAGGTTAGAGCTCCTAAAGTACTATGCTCCCACAGGAATGGTTTACACCGCATTCTAAACTTAATTTTCAGAAAATATAAAAGTGACAATATGAGAAGTCCGTATCATCCCAAACAAAACGTCATTACAACATCTAGTCTTGATCACTACTTGTACTGATGAAAGCTCATTGCTCAAGCTCAGGAGAACTACCAAACATGCACATAATAGAGTTGGGTTCAGTCTTTCAACGATTATATAGCACACTGAAGTGTCCTCCGTATAGGAAGCTAAAATAAGGAGACGAGGACAGTTGTAGAGAATATTATGTTGGGTTCAATCCTTCAAGGGCATTCCTATCGTCCATAGGGGTTATACCGGCCTGAACCACCAGCAAAACTTCCCCAGTTCCGTTCAGGTGTGCTACCAGATCCATAACCACCTAGTGCAGGATCATATGCTGCACCATACATAGCGCCACCAAAGCTAGAGCTACTGAGGCCACCAAAGTTCTCATCACCACCATGCCTGTATCCACTAAAGTTCCCTCCGGCATAAGCTCCCTCGAAACCTCCCCCATATTGCCCAACACGACTAGAATAACCAAAGGAAGGCATGCCTCCAGGTCCTCCTAATCCTGCATAGCAACGGCTGTATGCAACACCATATTCACCCATCCCACCATAACCATTGAGACTACCACCACCATAACCTCCCTGGTTCCTATAAGGGCCAAATCCACCACCGCTGTAGTTGCTATAAGCACTGGCCAGTCCACCATAATTATTGCCAGAAGAATGGTCCCTAGAATCCCTACCATATGCTGATCTAGAGGCACTAGCATATGCTGATGGTGGTGGATTTGAGGATTTCTTTGGTTCTGCTTTCTTGATCTCCACCTACAAAGCAAATGACCGAAGTTCTATCAAATATAAACCTATACGTCTGTGCTACCAATTATCTGTAGAGCATCACGTTCTACAACAATATCACAGTTGTCAATTTCAATGGAAAAATGCAACTTCTTTTGGCAGACAGTAGTTTACATATTTGGAACCGTAAGTATACGGTACATGGGATAAAATTTGATGACATTTCTGTAATTAACTGCACAAGACTCACCTTTGCACCATCAAGATCAATCATATTTCCATTTGCTAACAAATCATCGACAACCTGATCAGAACTAAAAACTAAAAACCCAAAGCCTCGAGAGCGCTTGGTTTGGTGATCACGCATAATCTGGTGGTCCACCACAGTGCCATATTTCATGAAGAAATGCATGAAATCATCTAAGAAATCAAACACATAGAAAGACCATCAGATAAAAAATATATAATGAAAAAAATTATATCCTATATCAATAATACCTTCTGTCAGTGTTTGCGCAAGCCCACCGACAAATATCTTTTTCGTTTTGAAATCCTTAGATTGCATAGCATCTTTTGGAATGGTTCTCTTAATTTCAACCTGGAAATAAATAAGGCAGATCGGCTAAGTTGCCAAGTAATTTTAAGTTGTAAACATGTGGAACCAGGAACTTGTAACATTTTTAGGGGAACCAATTCAAAGGCAGATGCTTAGACAAAGAACAAAACAGAGTAAACAAGGAATGTTTATCAAGCAACAACTAATCAAACAGGCATATAAGAAAGGTGATGGGCACACCAACACTGGAACTTCAGCCAGCAGGATAAGAAAAGCAAAACATATTTGCATTTTGTACACAAGATAGCAAACAGTCTTATAAAATTGAAAATGGAACTGAAACAGTGAAACACACACCATCAATTGTTTGAAAAAATCTAGCTTATGCCGAATGCTTAAAACCAATTAAGCAGACAACATATCAACATTGATGCAAATATACACGACCAGTTAGCATCTGTGAAATCCTCATAAATATCAAAATGAAGCATAATGCACATGTAGGCACCATGCAGTATCACATGTTTAAAGGCATAAGATTAGCCCATCCTAGCATACAACAATATATTATGTATCGGAAAATCAAGATTTTGTAATGAATCCACAGACCACAATAGACCTGAATGTTGGGCCAAGTTATCTAGAGTGGTATTATGGAAATACAAACACTAAATGTGGTAGAAACATACAAAGAGTACAGGTATGAACAGTACAACTGCAAGTGCTTCTTAGCATACTCAACTCAACTGTAAATGCAAGAGGCAAGAGCAAAACTTACTTGCTTTCCATTGATGAGATGGGTGTCCTCCATCACCTTATCCACGACAGCAGGGTTGGAATATGTAATAAAGCCAAAGCCCCTTGGCTGAGATGTGTGCCTATCTTTCATTATCACTGAATCAACTATTTCTCCATACTGGCCAAAATGCTTTACAAAGGTCGCTGTTGTTGAAAATAGCAGAAACAATATTAGTACTACAAAAATAGAGCTGCCATGAGAATCAACTAATAACACAACTGAATACTATAAATATTAGAACTACAGAAGTCAGAATAATGAATGAGAAAATAATATTTGATTTAATCGCAGTGCTATAGCCTACAGATGCATGAGCTAGTCCATCACGACCCATTGCAGGAATTATTCCTTGTTGCTCAATTGTAACCCCTGAACCTTGTTAAGTGCAAGCAACATCTACTGAATTTGTAACTAGAGATTTAATTAATTAATTTAGATGACACATGATGGGAGTCAACTCTTATGAATCAACTAACATTTGGTTGGATGTTACTTATACCTGGAGGGCACAGAATCAAAATAAAACCACTCAAAATCTGCATTGCTACATAAATTTAGGCCGCGGCCACCATGGTTAGCAGACTCAGTTTCAGTATGTGAAGTTAAGGAATAAGGATATCAAAACAATCATCAACCACAGAATAACATCATCAAAATTCTCATCGAGCAGGCATGCATGCACATATCTTAGTTTCCCACATCCTCATGTACATGACACACCGGGAGGCACAGAACAAACACAGAACAAAACTCAAACAACACACTAAATTCGAATGTCTACCAACATACACTGTAGCTAAGCAGGACAGCTAGTTACCTACAGGAAGCTCCGAGACAACCCACAGGGGGAAAAGAAAACCGACGTTAAAATACCTATAACTAGTTATAGAATACCAGATAAAGCACGGGACACCCCCACAAAAATCCCTCATCCCAGTGACAAATAGAGAAGGGGCGAGCTAGTGAGCTACCTTCCGTGGTGTCGCGGGGCAGCCCTCCGACGAAGATCTTCCTGCAAACACAAACCAAACCGCACGAGATCAGTCAGACCGCCGTAAGCCGAGATCAGCCGGAACCACGCGGGGAGAAAGCACAGCGGGAGAGCAAGGGGGTTCTCTTACCCGGGGCTGCCGCTGCCTCCTCCACCTCCGCCGTGCTCCCTGGACCTTGCCTCCGCCTTCCCCATGGCATCCGCTCTAGGGTTCCATCGCCTCGGTCGCCTCTCGCTCGCTCTCTCGACAAGGGCTGACCGTTCGAAAATCGAGAGAGGCCGAGAGCGGAAAACCGCGTGAACTCTCGGGCCGCCTCGCCATTTAAGGATCGCGCGGCCCAACTTGATGGGCCTAATGTCCTGAACTCATGGCCCAATACGCCGATCATTTCCGGCCGAAATAGACCTGTATGGGCCGAAAATTTTGAACTAGAATTATTTGGGCCTATTCGAACATAATTCAGTTGAAGTTACTCTAAGTTACTACTTACTAGCAGTTCTTTGAGCCTGTTTGTTAGGGCTTCTAGATCTTGGATCCACGAGAATCCAGATCTTATAGAATTTGGAGCTATGTAAAAAGTGTTTTTAGCCTGTTAGCTCTAGGAATCTTGAAAGGGTAGATATGAGGAAAAAGGATAATTTTACCCTTGATTATTTATATGTTTTTTAAATCCTAGGGGTATATATATCGCTTAAAAATTTGATTTAAAATTTGTAAAACAATAGTAGAATATATGACACATATTTGATGGTTGTACATATAAATACCATTTGCTATGTATGTCCATATATATGTACATACGGTAGTTCAATGATAGCTAATAATAGACTTCAAACAATTACATTTCCGTTATCCCGCAATTCGATGTGCAAGATCATCACAAACTACCCTAGTGTTGTAATCATTCCAATCAGCATTGTCTGCAGGTAGTTTAACACTTGGCGATGGCACGCTTGAATCGATACATGTCATCCACTCACTCACACCAATCTTTTCTCAATACTATGGTATGACCAGCATACTTTTCGATGGGTAAATGTCACCAAGCAATAACAACTAGTTTGTATCAATCAAATCAGAGCAAACCTTAATATTTTTAATATTTAAAACTTAATGAAATTTATCTAGTTGATTCAGGCACAAAGAGTATGGCTAACTGCATAAAGGTTAAAGGAACAAACCATCAAATATGACATAAGAGACATACCACAAGGTATCTTAGTTCAAGATGAAAGAGAAGGACTGAGATAGATGAGGCAAATTGTTCCTGAACAATAGCAAATGCATGACAGATGAGTAAGGAAATGCACAAATTAATACAACTGGTAAGATATTAAGTAATGCATTATTTGTTTTAAAACTCTATGTTAGGTTAGAGAAGCACTGCCTATGCACATTGCATTGTATGTATCTTGTCATCAACAGGGACATGGAAACATACTATTTGGAATGAAACTCAGCACTAAGAAATAGACCAGGGTAGGGGGCAAGGGGTGCCTACACAGATACATTTCCCCTCAAATCAGCCCCTAAGCCTCCAGCTAACAAGTCCAAGCTAGATCTAGCAAATGCAGCATCAAGCAAACAGATCAGGAGAGGGGACATTCGATCGGAACTTACATCTTGCAGATCTAGTCGTCGCCACCAGGGAACACGACATCTCCGAGGGCTGCCACCAAGGGACGATGATGCCTCCAAGGGTCACCGCCAAGAACAATTGGATTTTATTCAAGCATGTTTGCCTGGAAAACAAAGTTTTTCTTTCTATGGGAGGATATTGAAGACATACGGGCAGTACCTCGATCACTATCATCATGGAGTCCATCCCTTATAATAATTCTTCACAAAGGTATAGGCATGGATGCAAAGCATGGCGCAAAGATCATGGAGAATGGAAAGCTAAAGTTTTGTCTGTAGTCTTTTGCATCATTCAGTGTGGGGTATATTTTGCATCTTCAAAGCTTTTCCAAGCAAGTTAGGATAGGCTAGTGTCAGGGACAGGAAGACTATTCTGAGTCCTTGACCTTAGATTATACTTGAAAGAGATGGCCAGCCTTGGCCCCGGACCTCGTTGGCGTGGTGGAGCCATTGCGTAGCACGTTGGCAGAGGAGAAGGGATCCAATCCAGCCAATAGGATAATAAACTTGACTGCTTTATTACTGCCGGCCAATAGGCCTATCTATAATACAACCTGATGATATTCTTAATTAAACAATTATGACTCTTTCTAACACACAATATCCAAAGATAGCAAACTATCCTAAACAGGACTCTTAATTTAAACATTTCCTAATTGACCAATTCCTTACTGAAAGATAACTATCATATCTATTAACTCTTTGGCCAGCAAGGACTGAAGCTGATTAGGATTACTGTTCGGCAATCCTACTCTGATCAGGTTCCTACTCGAATCTAGTTTTGTCTCTCTCCTCCTTAAGAAGCAGCTCGTCCTCGAGCTTAAAATCTAGAAAGCAAGCCCTGAAATCTTCTAAGGATACCCAAGACACACTGTAGCACCCAAACCCTTCCACTGAACCAATAGCTCCAAATGGTCTCGAGCTAAATGACTTTGGATGACATGCTCTGGAGCTAAGGACACCCTACCATGAAGTAGGGGAGGCAGCGTAGGAGGCGCTGAAGGTGGTATGCCTTGAAATGGCTTTAATAACCCGACGTGAAAAACATCATGTAACCGAGCTGATGGAGGGAGCTGCAACCTATAAGCGACGTCGCCAATCTGCTCCAATATTTTGTATGGCCCAAAGAACTTTGGACCTAACTTGCCCTTAGTCTCTCCTTGAATCAAAGCGATTGGTCGACAAAGAAGACGTAGCCACACCCAATCTCCTTCCTGAAATTCCTCCTTCCGATGACGTCGATCATAAAACCATTTGCAAAACTGTTGAGCCTGTTGGAAATCAATAGCTAAACACACGCGAAAGAAATAAAAGCATGGGAGATAGAAATTTTGGTATTACACAACCACAATTTTTTTACATCCACTCATCTAATCAATCTCTGGATACAAGCTTAAATAGGCTAGGTAACAGCGCATGCAGTGCCCACGTTCTCCATGACATAATCCATGACGTGACCACATGGCTAATTACATGTGCCATTAACTCCATAACTCTAGCCATGCACGCCATACTCTAGACATGCAAGTAGTGGCCTACTTTTATGCATGCATGCATATCATGATTAAACAAAATACTAATTATCCAGCCATTATACTAATGACAATTAACTTAATCACTCTAATGCATATGATCTAGCCATCCTAGACACTCCGTCATCGGTAGCAAACATTTCTGCTTTGCACTTGTTGCCTTGATTCCGTAGGTTCTAGTAGCACACTGCAACTCTGGGCATCTCCGATTCTCTTGCATCAAGAATAACTCCGTGCAATCATTCTACACTAATTGATACAATTTCAGTCACACCACATATTGCACCATACACACATGCAAATATGCTAAAACAAAAAACTAAGTCAAGATTATTTTCTAACAGAGCCTGTAGAAGCCGGTCCCTAGTATCATTAATGAACTCATCGCATTCTGTCGGAGCTTGTTACACGACTGGCAATTGAGCAGACCCTGGGTCGTAAGAGCGAAGGCATGGTGGCTCTCAGCCATAGACCAACTTGAACGACGAAGTTCCCAATGAAGACTTGAGGGTTGTGTTATAACAATACTCAGCCCACGGTAGCCACTTGATCCATTGCCGAGGCCTGTCGTCGAAAATGCAATGAAGATACAATACAATGATTCGATTGGTTGCCTCTGATTGGCCATTTGTCTAGGGGTGAAAGTCCATGGATAGATCAGCTTGACTCCCATTAAACAAGACAGCTCGCCCCAAAATTGACTTATAAATACTAGGTCACGATCGCTTACGATAGAAACCGGTAGACCGTACAGGCGGACAATTTTAGAAATGAAAACCTGGGCAACCGTGGTTGCTGAATATGGATGAGCCAGCAGAATGAAATGCACATATTTTGAAAATCTATCCACCACAGTCAGCACAACGGACTTGCCATGCACTTGGGGAAAATGTTCAATGAAATCAAGGGTGATATTTGACCCGACGAAGGAAAGCACCGGTAACAGCTGCAATAGTCCTATTGGGAGGAGTTGCTTGACCTTATTATGTTGTCACGTAGCACAGGATCACACAAAGTCATGTACAGCTAAGGATGAAAACAGAGCAGAAACGGATATAAATGGGTGCTACCATATCCGTTTCCTTGTTTTTAACAGAAACGGAAATGAAAGCTGAATATGTAGCTGCTGCTAGTTGCACAATCCACTGCTGAAACTAAATATGTAGCTGCTGCTAGTTGTTGCTCACAAGTTCTTTGGCTTATTCCAAAGATTATGAGATTAACTGTGATCATGTTTTACTTTATTGTGATAAGACAAGTGCTATAAATATTGCTAAGAACCCAGTGCAATACTCTAGAACAAAGCATATTTGATATTCAATATCATTTTCTTAGAGATCATGTGGAGAAAGGTGATGTTGTGCTTCTTTTTGTTGATACCGAGTTACAATTGGCAGGCATTTTCACTAAACCTTTGGATTCTTCTCACTTTGCTTTTCTTCGAGGGGAGTTGGCTGTTGTTGATCCAATGGGTTTATTTTGAGGAAAAATTTGCTTTTTCATTTGTATCATAATGCATTCATGCTTATTTTTGTGCATTGTTTGTATCCAAAATGAAAACAAAAAGAATAAAACATGGAGCTTTGATTTTTACATTCAGTTAATATTTGTGCTTGCTAGCAATATCTTATGAAGTTGATGGATCACTAGTCTTGCTTACATGTCTTTTAGTCTTTTTATGAGCCTATGGCATAGTTTATGAGGGATATGATGCATGACACATAAAAACTCAAGTAAAAGATAAAGAAATATATTATGCTGATCTAGTGGCTAGTTTGAGTTAAATATGTATATATATATTCTAGGTGTGTTTATTTCACCATGATAGTGCTTTTATTTTTAGTACTGGTAGTACTATAGCTCGTGCAATATCAAAAACAATAAAATCTTAATAAAAAGATAAAAAAAAGTGTGCAAAAGCATAGAAAAATATACATTCATGAAAAAATATTCTGTCTAGGTCGTCTCACGAGGCTGCTTATCATTGCACTTTGATATGAACTTAGAGATGATCATAGACGACTAGACCATTGAAATGGGAACTGCTTGTGATGCAAGAACCTCACAATAGGTCATGTGACCGAAGCTCAGGTGGCATCATCTATCTCTAGACAGTGATCGCTATATTAAGATAGGCACTTGTGAAAATTTCATACAAAGTTGCATATATCAAATCTGAAATTTTCAATGACTATGAATTGCACTTTTAAGATCGTTGTTTTGGTTTGGTGGACATGACTGAATTGTGTGTGAGGTATTTCTCTTGAATTGATCCTAGTAAAAGCCAACATTATAAATCATTAAAATCATTCATTTTTAGTACTGATTTGAACTTGAGAATTATGGCTTAGTTTCATCGCTTTTAGGCTTGATTGTTAGCAGGTTGATATATCTATTTCATTTGTGTTGTAAACCTTATCACGGGGATTGCTTTAGGTACATTTCAAAGCTCTCAAATCAAGAAATCAAGAAATTTATGTTCTCATGATAATTTCTCTCTTTTACTTTACTTCATGAAATCATTGTCAAAGGGGGAGAAATACTTAGGGGGAGAAATTGGTTTTTGATGAAATCATTGAATACCAAAAATACTTATGGGGAGAAATTGGTTTTTGATGAAATCATTGTCTTTTGCAATCAATTTTTGAGGGAGTTTTATTTATCGTTCTTTGAAAAAACTTTGGGGAGAAAAATTTGTGCTTGTGCTTGTGCTTTTGAAAATCAAAAATTTCTTGTGCTTTTTAATGGTGTTGCCAATATGTTCGTCAAGGGAGAGATTGTGAGATCATGTGTATGATCATTGATAAGTGATGAACAAATTGGTTTAATGTTGATATGTATTGAATAAATTGGTTTTGATTGGTTTGAGTGGTCAGGCACTTTGGTCGAGTTGTCAAGCACTCTTATCAGGCACTCAGCACTTGGTACTCGTGAAATTTTAGCACTAGAGAGAATTCAGCCCTCGAGGAAATTCAACTCTCGAGAAAATTCTGCACTCAAGAATTCCAGCCTCGGCATTTTGGATCACTCGGATTTTTGATGTTCAAGTCGGATCATATGCTTTAAATTGTTTATTCAATAAATACACCATGTTTGTGATTGAATAGACTGATTGAGTTAAGTTGAAAAGAACTTATGCTCGAAAAAAGGGTTTCTTGGTTTGTTCATGTGCAGGCATTGCATGAGGGCGAGTCGTGGTCGATGACGGGATCAGAACTAGACACGGGGAAGAGCTGAGGTTCATAATGGCTGAGGATGTCATGCGAGACGCTTGAGCTAGAGGATGTTGTACGTGAAGATGAGGTTTCAATATGACGTACGTGGGATGCGTGTGAATATAGAAAGAGAGGTTTCTATATAGCGTACGTGGGATGTGTGCGGATATGAAAAGAAGAGGAAAATTAGGAAGGAGTTAGGATTTAAAGGATTCATAAGAGATATGGATTTCTAGTTGGATTAGGATTCTAAAAGTTATTAATTTCATGGCTTATCGCAGCCATGAGGGGTTATAAATAGACTAGAGGGAAGAGCAAAACAAGTATCAAAGAAGAGAGAAAAATTAGGATTTAGCCTTTTGCTCTTCCATCTAAGGCTTTGTTCATGATTTGGTGAGAGGTACTTTGTATTGCACTTTGTAAATACTCTTATGCAATAAAGATTCATCTTCAAGCATCGAGGAGTGTAGTATCACGTTCTTTCTTCTTAATGTTCATCAGTTTGCACCATTTTGGCTTATTCTGTGATTTCGCTTTTACTTATGATTTAATTTAAATTGATTCATTCAAAACCTTGCTAGGATATTAATAAAGAGGTCTAGAAAGTTTTGTTGGTTTATTCCTCGTATTTTAGGAGTAATTAAGGTTTTAATTTTTGGATCGAATCTGCTCTGTTTTTACGCTACTGCAACTCCCGAGAATCATAACTTTTGATTGGGAACTCGGATTTAAGTGAAAACACTTGAGAATGTTTCGTATTAAAGTCTAGTTTCTCGTGTTAAAATTTTAGATCAATCTGAGTTACGGTTTTACCGTTCCTTGGTTAGGCTATTTAAGTCCTTAGGAAGCCCTCGAGAAATTCGAGAACTCCTCAGAAAATTCTAGACTAGTCAGGAAAAATGCTTGGAAAATTTTAGAACTGGTCGAGATACTCCTCAGGAAATTTCCAAAGGCCTTGAGAATTTCTAGATTGGTTGAAAATTAGTTTTCTAATTTTGTTTTGGTTGATTTTTGGGATACTACAACCATTCACCCCCTCTAGTTGCCGTGGTTAGTGTATTTTGATCTTACAATTAGTATCAGAGCTTGGTTTCTATTTTGTTTTGATCTTAACCTATCTAAACAATCACTATGGCATCCGAGAGGTTTTTTATTAAGCCTTATATTTTTGATGGAATTGATTTTTAGTTCAGGAAAACAAAGATAGAGGCTTATATCATGTCACGTGGTTTTGATATTTGGAAAAAAATTTCTAAACCATATGGTCCACCTTCTGATAATCAAGTTAATGACACTAATATGGCTGCTTTCAAAGCAAATTGCAAAGCTCGAAACTTGATTATCGATGGTGTTGGGCGTTTTGATTTTGGTTGTATTTCTCATTTTTCTTCTATGCATGAGATGTGGAATGCTCTTTATGTCTCTCATCAAGGCTCCTCCACAATCAAGAAAGTGAGGAAAGATGTGTACAAAAAGGAGTATATGAAATTTGAGATGAAACCCAATGAGACATTAGATGAATATTTTACTCGCTTTAACAAAATTGTTAGCAATCTTCGTTCAGTTGATTCTTCTTATGCTGCTAATTATACTGATTCTGAAATTGCTAGATATTTGCTTAGTGGGCTTGATATGTCGGTTTAGGAGATGAAAGTTACTTTAATTCAAGAGTCCGTGGATATGACTATTCTTACATTGGACACTCTTTATTCGAAATTGAAAACTTATGAATTGAATGTATTTTTACGCAAGATCTCTCCTAAATCAATGGCTTTGATTTCTTCACCTTCTAATGAGTCTTCTTTGTTTGTATCATCTTTGAGTGTTTTTTTGTCAGCTTTAAATGCCTTGTTTGATGAACAATTTGAACAGTTTGCAGAGAAAGTCTTAGCTTTGCTTTCTAATAAAGTGATTAAAGCTTTGAACAATGTAAAAAATAGAAAAAGAGGCGGTCCTGTTCGATACTTTGAATGTGGTGAGGCAAACCATATTCATTCTAACTGTCCTAAGCTCAGGAAATCTACAAAGAAAGACAAGGAGGACAACAAGTGTCCATCCAAAGAAGGTAAGATAAAGAACCACAACTATAAGAAGATGGGACATCGAGTCCTAGCCGCCCTTGATCAAGCTGGTATGAGTGATGTGGACTTAATGAGCGATGAAAGTGAAGATAAAGGCAAAGGCAAAAAGAATAATCTCACTGAAATATGTCTCATGGCACGTGACATAGTAGGCTCAAGTGAGGATGAACTCTTCAGCGACGAAAATGATGATTTAGCTCGTGCTATTGTTCGTCTTGATAATAAATTGATAAAATATAATAAGAAAGCTAAGAGACATGAACTTGTTGTTAAATCACTCAATTCGAAAATTGATAGGCTTAAGTCTTTTATTCCTGATGATGATTTATGCAATTTATGTGATGCTTTACAATATGAAATTATTGCTTTAAGAGAGGTTCATGCTTCTACTATTCATAAGCTCAATGATAAAATTATGAAGAATGAATCTTGCTTTGCTATTGGTACTACCATGCTTTTTCGAGTTGTTGATGAACTGTTTGTTACCAAGAACTATCTGAAAAAGATGAAAGTTACATTATATGCTAGTTCTTTGGTAAATGCTTTGTATTGTAGCAAATTCAAATAACTTAAGAATATAATGAGCTCAACCATTGTGAAACATGATTCAACTTCTTATTCAAATTGTTCATTGCTTGAATTGAAACTAAAAGATGCTTATGGTAGAGTTGAACTTTTGCAAAATGACTTGCTCACTCATGAGACGTTGTCTTGTTCAAATTGTCGCAAACAAAAGAGCATTGCCGATGTTTGTAAAAATTATGTTGCTTTGACAAAAGAAGTTGATTATCTGCAAAGATCCTTGCAACATTTTTTAACTAGTAAAAAGAACATCAACATGTTATTAGATACATCTAAAGAAAGCATAAATCATAGAGGACTAGGCTTTGATGCTCGTGCTTATTTTACTTCATCAACCTATTGCAATTAAAGCTCTTTAAAGAGGTAAGATTGAGGTTAAACCTAAAAAAACAAACTATTTTTAAATCTGTTGGAATATTGTCAAACTTAGCAACATCAAGTGCAATTTGCTTCTGCATCTAAAACAACTAAACATGTAAAGTATAACCGTACACATAGCGGAAAAGATGGACATTTAATTCAGTTCTGTTTTAGACTTGCAAGACAACAGAAAAGGAATAGGGAAAAATCATTTGCTAAACATAAGTGGCAATGATCATTTGTGGAATTTAGTAGAACAGTCAGGCCACAACATTTGAGGCGGTCAGGCCGACCTTTTTTGGTCATCGGACCTCGGGTTAATCGATGGATTGACCAATAGTGCCCTGTTTTGGTAAGAGGTAAAAGTAACATTTATTTTGCTCAAGGATTTTTGCCTGCTGGTGTTTCTGGTCAAGTGTCTCAGTACTGAATTCCTAAATTTCTTTTATCTAACGCCAGTACTGAGACCTTGACATCTCTTATGTAGGCCTCAAGAGCGAGGAAGGAGAACATATGGCTAGTAGACTCCGGATGTTCACGCCATATGTTGGGTGACAAAAATTGGTTCTCCTCCCTCACACGCGCATCCCGGTCTGAAACAGTGACTTTTAGGGATGCTTCTACTAGCATGATCATTGCTAAAGGTATAGTCAAGGTAAGTGACAGATTTATGTTCAATGACGTAGCTCTTGTTGACAATCTAAAATACAACTTGCTCTCTATATCACAAATGATCGATGAGGATCTTGAGGTGTGTTTTAAAAAATCTGGTTGTAAAGTTCTTGATACCTCTAGTGATCTTGTGTTTATGATTTTACGTTTTGAAAGAGTTTTTAAAGCTGATTTTGATTCACTTTCATCTTCTAAGATTAAATTTCTAGTTGTCAATGTCTCTAAAGATTTATTCTTCTAATTGGTTGATAGTGATAGTAAACGGGGACCACAACGTGATAGTGAATTATCTTCCCGGTATGCTCGCACCGGTTGCCATCAGTTGGTTGGTCGGACTCTTGGAGAATTCCATCGATTCCTGGGATCAACTGTGCGATGTCTTCATCGCCAATTATCAAGGCACATGGCAAAGGCCGACCTCTTGGCACGATCTGCGCTAAATACGCTAGAAAAGCGACGAGTCCCTCTAGGACTATATCCATTGATTCTCCTAGCAGAGGAACACCGTCGCCAGCATCTCTAACGCTGACGTCATCTCCATATTCCAGGATGGATTGCGAAAGCCGTCGGAGCTATTCTGCCACCCGGTGAGGAAGGAGCCGGCAACACCGGGCGAGATGATCACCATTGTCGAGCAGTATGCCAACATCGAGGATGCCGAGCGCCAGTAGATGCACCCGACCACTCGGTAATCTCACAAGGACAAGAAGCGCTCGGACGAGGATCGCTGATCACCTCGGCGCGTCGACCACGACAAGCCTGAGTCCTCTCGGTCTAGAAGTCAGAAGAGGAAATCCGACCACGTCATGGTAACGGAGGAGAAGCCTAAGTCCAAAGGCCGAGGACACTCGGTGATGCAGGAGATGCTGGACAAGCCCTACATCTTCCATCCGAACAGTAGCCACACCACCCACTGGTGTTATCAGCTGCAAAACCAGATGCTCGAAGAGGCGGAAGAAAACCCTGGATAAGATAAGCGACGCCTGGACGACAAAAAGAAGAAGTCTCGTCGAGAAGACAAAGAGGCCGACCACCCGGCCGACAATGACTTCTAGGAGCCCGTTCGGACGGTCTCCATGATCTTCGGTGGGGCGATTACCACAGAGTCCAAGCGCAAGTAGAAGCTCCTCGCCATCGCATAAACGCCATCAGCGGGAAGGATCTCGAGCGCCTCCGCTAGTCAGAAGTCTCGATTACCTTTAGTCGAGATGATTAGTGGACCGACGTCCCCAAGCCCGGCTAGTTCCCTCTAGTGGTGGACCCGGTGATCCTGAAGGTACACCTGAAGAGGGTGCTCATCGATGGAGGGAGCGGCCTTGACATGCTGTTCAAGAGGACCCTCTCAGCGCTCGGCATCGACATCTCGGCACTGGAGAAGATGGACACTCCCTTCTATGGGATTGTCCCAGGAAAGGCCTCCATCCCACTTGGCACGCTCACACTGCCGGTGACGTTTGGCACTCAGGACAACTACAGAACCGAGTATGTCAAATTATTTGTCACCGACTTCGAGACCACCTACCATACCGTGCTCGGTCGGCCCTCCCTCACCAAGTTCATGGCAGTTTCCCACTACACATACTTGGTCCTCAAAATTCTAGGACCAGAGGGTGCCTTCTCCATCAAGGGGGATGTGGCCACCTCTCACGCCTGCCCTGGGAGAGACTATGGACATATCCGTCTAGATGAACGAGACTGTCTAGACGGCCAAGACCACGCCGACTACCGATGCTGAGATCCCGACGGCCACACCATCAACATCGGGTATATCGCCCTCACCAGCTGAGTACCAAGCTATTCAGTTGTCGGAAAGCGACCCCTCTAAGATAGTGTTGATCGGGACAGCGCTGGATCCCAAATAGGAAGGAGTGCTTGTCAGCTTCCTACGCGCCAACATCGACATCTTTGCCTGGCAACCCTCCGACATGTCGGGCGTACAAGGGAGCTGATCGAGCACAAACTCCACATGTATCCGACCGTCAAGCCGGTCAAACAAAAGATGCGCCGATTCACCCAAGAGCGTAAGGAGGCCATCAAAGAAGAAGTTACCCGACTGCTAGCAGCCGAGTTCATTAAAGAGATATATCATCCTGACTGAGTAGCAAACCCAGTCCTTGTAAAAAAGAAAAATAGGAAATAGAGGATGTGCATTGACTATACCGATCTCAATAAGCGATGCTCGAAAGATCCTTTCTCGCTGCCATGTATTGATCAGGTGGTTGACTCCACTGTCGGTAGTTCCCTCCTCTGCTTCCTGGATTGCTACTAAGGCTATCATCAAATCAGCCTAAAGGAGAAAGATCAAGAGAAGACATCATTCATCACTCCATTCGGCGTCTATTGTTATACATCAATGCCCTTCGAACTCAAGAATGCCGGGGCTACATATCAACGCACCATATAACGTTGTCTCGCCGACCAGATTGGACGCAACGTGGAGGACTATGTGGATGATGTCGTCATCAAGTCCAGGCATCTGGAAGATCTAATTCCCGACATCCAGGAGACTGTAAATAACCTCCGCAAATTTCGATGGAGGCTCAACCCAGAGAAATGTGTATTTGGGGTGCCGACTAGGAAGCTGCTCGGTTTCGTTGTCAGCAGTCGGGGAATCGAGGCTAATCTGGACAAGATCTTAGTGATCATCAACATGGCCAAGTTGACCAGCGTGAAGAACATTCAACACCTCATAGGTTTCATGATAGCACTCAGGCGTTTCATCTCCCGACTCGGTGAACGGGTGATGCCATTCTTTAAGTTGCTGAAAAAAGAGGGCAATTTCAATTGGACTCCGGAAGCAGATCAGGCGTTCGCCGACGTCAAAAAATTTCTCACCACGCCGCCTGTTCTGGTTGCGCTGACCCCCAGAGAAACTTTGCTCCTCTACATCTCTGCCACAACCCACATGGTCAGTACTGCCATGATCGCCGAGCGCCTAGAGGAGGGACACACCTACCCGGTGTAATGACTGGTGTATTTTATATCTGTGGTACTCGGGCCATCAAAAGTCTGATACCCTCAGATTCAGAAGCTCCTTTATGCCATGCTCATCACCACTTGGAAGCTCAAGCATTACTTTCATGTGCACTCGGTGGACATCATCACAGAATTTCCACTCGGTGACATTCTCCGTAATTGGGACGCCACTGGTCGGATTGTCAACTGGCCATTGAGTTGGGAGAATATACCCTCGACTTCAAGCCCTAAATGGCCATCAAGTCTCAAGCTCTCACCGACTTCATCGTCGAGTGGACGGAAATTCAACTCCCAGCAATAGCCGAGATCCCGGAGCATTGGGTCATGTATTTTGATGGCTCCCTTAGCATTGATGGAGCAGGTGTTGGAGTTCTTCTGATCTCCTCCCAAGGTGAACGCCTGAAGTACGCCCTTCAACTTTTATTTATGGCATCAAACAATGCGGTCGAGTATGAAGCACTCATCAATAGCTTGTGAATTGCCATTTTCCTTGGAGTTAAGCGCATGATGGTTTATGAAGACTCGAAGTTGATCATCAGCCAAGTCAACAAAGACTGGTCATGTACCAACGACAAAATGGATGCATATTACAAAAATGTCTACAAGTTAGAAGGGAAATTCTATCGCCTTAAGTTTCACCACGTTCCCCGAGATGAGAACTCGGCCACCGACCTCCTCGCCAAGCTGGGATCTTCTCGAGCACCGGTGCGGAGTGGCGTATTTCTCTAAGAACTCCACAAACCATCGGTCCAGACTGAAGAAGAGCAACCCTTGGACACCAAGGAGACACCTTCCATCCTGGTTATCACCGATGATACTAAAGATTGGCGCCGACTCTTCATCGACTTCATCCTCACCGCCAAAGCTCTTGAAGACAAGGACTCAGCCATCCGTCTCGCCCGCCAAAGCAAGCAATATGTCATCGTGAGGATGGAATTATATAAAAGGGCT
>KE371911.1:1783-19080 GCA_000418225.1 Zizania latifolia
TAGCCCTTATATAGCCACCATGGACCAATACAAATGACTCAAATACCCTCTTCGTGAAGGTTCGATACAGACTCCGGCCCACGGGGCAAAAACGTAAAATAACCCTACAGATATTATTCGGTGCCGATGCTTTTCGTAACTGCTACGACACCGCTAACTTTGACGTCAGTTACACTTTTCTGTTAGGAGTTGACGGTTTTAAGCCGAAGCCATCAAAGTGTCCGTCGCCTCCGCACCGTGCACCCGGATTGGACCAATCCGACCCCGCGACTCCTCAGCCCGGCGGTCGGTTGTCCGTGTACCTGAGTCACACCGGTCGACACCACGACGGATCACGTCCGCTTGTCGCTTCTGCTCCATGCACCCGGATTAGACCGGCACGTCCTCGTGACCCCTCTGTCCGACGAACGTCCATCCGTGTACCTGAGTCACACGCGAGCTTCATCACGACAAGTCACTGTGCCTCCCCTTAGAGGACTTCTCCTCATCTTCAATCTTCTCTTCTCATCTCTCCCGTTGACAATCACTCATCATCCCCATGGTATTCACCATGGCTCCTCACGTTCTGGCTTGCTCTAATATGAGTTGGCCCGTACCCCACCAGCAGGTCAAGCAAGAGCAATTCTAGCCACCAGCGCTCAGGCCTCCTGCGCCACCAACTATGGAAGAGGGCGCATCAACCATGTGCAAGCTGAATCAGCTTAGGCAGCGCTAGAGGTTGTTATGGGTACGTTTCTTCTAAATCTTACCCCAGCTACCGTGTTGTTTGATTCTGGTGCTTCACACTCTTTTTTTCAAAAAGAATTGTGGATAGAAATGGATGGGAAACCCACCCCTTAAAAACACCGATGATAATCCGCTCACCAGGAGGTGAGATTCAGGCAACTTGTTTTTGTCCAAAAATGTTTTTGGAATTTCATGGAGTCACCTTCACAGTTAACCCCATTGTGCTCCCCACACAGGAATTAGACCTAATTTTTGGTATGAACTGGTTGTCTAAGCACCACGGCCATATAAATTATGCCGATAGGACTGTGACCCTAGTAGGTCCAAATGGGGTAGATGTAACCCATGCCTTCGGTGAAATGTTAGTAAGGAGAGCCACCGTGAACCTTGTGCAAGCCATCACTCCTAAAGATGTGCCTGTAGTAAGTGAATACCTAGAGGTATTTCCTAAAGAATTACCAGGGATGCCACCAGACCGGGAGATAGAGTTCTCCATAGAACTAGCACCAGGTACAGCCCCCATCTCCAAGAGGCCTTACAGAATGGCCGCCAACGAACTCGTTGAAGTGAAAAGACAAATAGAAGAGCTGCAAGCCTTGGGTTTTGTGCGTCCTAACACTTCCCCTTGGGGAGCCCCTGTGCTCCTGGTAAAGAAGAAGGATGGATCCACACGTATGTGCATAGATTACCGAGCCCTAAACGAAGTGACCATCAAGAATAAGTATCCGCTTCCACCGATCGATGATCTCTTTGATCAGTTAGCAGGAGCCAAAGTTTTCTCTAAGATAGATCTTAGATCAAGATACCACCACTTGAAGATTAGGTTGCAAGATATTCCAAAGACTATTTTTTCAACCCATTATAGCCTATATGAGTATACCATCATGTCATTTGGACTAACCAATGCTCCCGCCTTTTTCGTGACACTAATGAACAAGGTCTTTATGGAATACCTAGATAAGTTTGTTGTAGTATTCATAGATGGCATTCTAGTATATTCTAAGAATCCAAGTGAGCATGCCAGCCACCTCAGAGCAGTGTTAGAGAAATTGAAGGAACATCGGCTGTACGCCAAGTTCTCCAAGTGTGAGTTTTGGTTGGATCGAGTCGCATTCCTTGGTCATGTGATAACCTTTGAAGGTGTAGAGGTCGACCCCAAAAAGATAGAAGCTGTAGTAACTTGGCAAGCTCCTACCAATGTCACAGAGATCAGGAGTTTCTTTGCACTTGTCGGTTATTACCGAAGGTTCATAGAAGGATTCTCCCAAATTGGAAAACCAATGACAGAACTGCTCAAAAAGGAGAAGAGGTTTGAATGGACAGCTGCTTGTGAAAGGAGTTTTCAAGAATTGAAGTTGAAGCTCACTACAGCCCCAGTGGTAATCCTACCTGACATTAGAAAAGACTGAGATTTATTGTTATGCATCAAGAAAAGGCCTAGGTTATGTCCTAATGCAAGACCGTAAGGTAGTTGCCTATGCTTTAAGGCAGTTAAGGCCACATGAGCAGAACTGCCCTGCCCATGACTTAGAATTAGCAGTCATAGTGCATGCTCTGAAGATTTAGAGACATTATCTCCTAGGTAACAGATGTGAAGTATATACGGATCAAAAAAGTTTAAACTATATATTCACCTAGACCAAGCTGACTCTGAGGCAAAGAAGATGGCTAGAGTTAATAAAAGACTATGATGTAGGCATTCATTACCATCCCAGTAAAGCCAATGTAGTCACAGACACCTTAAGCCAAAGAGCTTATTGTAATTGGGTATTCGTATAGATCAATTAGGATCAGCTCTGCAAGGAATTCGAAAGGTTTCGCCTCGCCATCGTGCCACCTGGTACCTTAGCCACCCTAGAGGTGCAGCCTACCTTGGAATCTCAGATTCGCAAAGCTCAGGAAGAGGATGAAGAGGTAAAGAGATTAAAGGAAGGATTGAGACAGGGAAAGAATTCAGAATTCAAGATTGATGATCAAGGTACCCTATGGATAGATCGCAGGATCTGTGTTCCTAACAAAGAAGCCATCAGGGAGTTAATCATGAAAGAGGTTTAAAACATAATTATTGGTGGTCTAGAATGATAAGAGATGTTGCTGAGTATGTCGCCAAGTGCGACACATGCCAACGAGTAAAGGCAGAGCACATGAAACCTGCCGGATTGTTACAACCCCTCCATACTCCCGAATGAAAGTGGGAAGAGATAGACATAGACTTCATCACAGGATTACCCCATACTCAACAAGGGTATGACTCTATCTGGGTAATTATAGACAGACTAACCAAGGTAGCTCATTTTCTGCCAGTCAAGACCACCTTCTCTGGTAAATAGTTGGCTGAGCTGTACATCAGTCGCATTGTGTGCCAACACGATGTACCTAAAAAGATAATATCTGATAGAGGTACTCAATTTACTTCGAAATTTTGAGAAAAGGTCCATGAAGCCTTGGGGACTCACCTTAACTTCAGCATGGCCTATCACCCTCAGATCAATGGTTAGACAGAATGAGAAAATCAGATCTTGGAAGATATGTTAAGAGCATGTGCTCTAGAATACAAGTGAACATGGGATTTATGCTTACCATACGCTGAATTTTCCTATAATAACAGTTACTAAGCAAGTATTCAGATGTCACCAAATGAAGCACTGTATGGAAGGTGTCGAACCCCTTTAAGTTGGGACACCACTAGAGCTAATCAAGTATTCGGACCAGAGATCATTGAGACAGTAGAGAATCAAGTAAAGGTAATACAAAGCTGACTTTAGGTAGCTCAAAGTCATTAGAAGAGCTATGCTGACAACCATCACCGACACCTTGAGTTCAAGATAGGAGATCATGTATACTTAAGAGTATCACCCTTAAGAGGTGTTCAAAGATTTGGAATCTCTGAAAAGCTTGCGTCTCGGTACATAGGGCCATACCCTATTACCGCTAGGCGAGGAGAGGTAGCCTATCAGCTAGGGTTGCCCGCCTTATTGTTAGATGTGCATAATGTGTTCCACATTTCGCAACTCGAGAAGTGCCTAAGGATCCCCAAGGAACAAGTACCCTTGGAAGGTGTGACTCTCGGAGAAAATTTGACCTATGAAGAGTTTCCAATTCAGATTCTAGATGAAAAAGAGTGTCAAACCAGGCGAAAGATAGCTAAGTTCTACAAGGTATAGTGGAGTAACCATACCGAAGCCGAGGCTACATAGGAAACAGAAGAACACCTGCAGGTAGCTTACCCTGAGTTCTTTTAGGATTGGCAAAATCTCGGGACAAAATTTCTTTAAGGGGGTAGGTTTGTCAGGCCCTCGCCGCGTCCCCGCCCACGTCGCGCCGTGCTTGCGCCTGAGCCAGCCTCGTCATGCCAAGTCTGCACTGCGTCACGCCACACCGACCCACCGCATGGAGCCACGCGCCCCCGAGCTATAGGGCCCATCACCAGCTCACGCCGCCGTCATGTTCCCCGCCGTACATGCGCGTCGTCTGCCCCATCATCGCGCTGGCCATGTGTCCATCGCCCATTCGTCGCCGCTCCGATGTCCCATCACCAGCCGAGCGCGCTGACGCCGCCTGTTGGGTTATGGGGAGGCTACGCTAGCGCTTAATTTTAAAAATTTACTCCGTTAGCCTAGGAACCATGCGTGTAATAGGATCATAGATCGTTACCTAAAGCCTCGAGACACGCTCGGGTAGCGGACGTAGAGTCGATGAAGGGTGTCCTCGAGCTACTCCTCCCGGCTCCGTTCGTTCATCAGCGATCCGGCGATGAAGACGACGTGATCCTACGATCCGGCCACCTCCACGGGAAGAAGACGAGCACCACTATTGGAGTAGTGCCTCTACGGTATCCACACATCCGGGGACAGGATCACCTCGTGCCGGTGTGCTAGCACCACTCGCGAGATCTAGGAGATCGATCACAACCCTTGCAATCGAGGAGAGAGGAGACGGCTAGGGTTTTGTCAAACCAACATCAAGCAGCAGCCTTTTCGTGCTAGCCCCTCCTCTCTTTATATAGTGGCCTATCACAGACCTTTAATCTATATTAAAGCCCAACAGATCTAATCTGTTCGCCTAGACCGAAACTTCCGTTTCCAACTAGAACTTCCAAAAATAACCTTCTGTATCGAATTTATTTTGACCCAGAACTTCTGGTCTAACCGGATCTTTCGGTTCGTCTAGCAGGCCCGAAACTTTCGGTCCAACCGGAACTTCCGGCTCCTCCAGAAACCGAAACTAGGGCTGGCCCGGAACTTCCGGATGCTCCAGAACCCGGAACTTCCGGCCCTCAGCCAGAACTTCCGGTTCCCTAGAATTCTCTTGGGCACAATTCCATCAATCTCCCACTTGCACAAGAGTCAATTATTGCAAGCTTTAAAATCCAATCCCCTTAAGCGTGCTACCCGATAGGTTCATATGCAAACGATCGCTACCCAAAAACCCTTTCTGAATCACCGATCAATAGCGGTACCTAGCAGCACTTATTGACCCCCGAAAGCATACAAAGTCAAAATCATACTTTCTGAATCTTGATATACTCACGCACCAATTCCTTTACCACACGACATCAGTCAATCTCAAGGCGAGATTCGTGCCACCCTTGTTGACAGCTCGACACTTCACTCGATCAAGTAGTGGATTCAATCATGATCAACTCTTTGATCATAGTGGCATGGCCATGCACTTTCCAATCTGACTACCTCGAGGGGCCTAGAGAAGTCTCTCCCGTTATGTAGGAGGGGTAAATTCCATCTTGACCGCTCACATCCCACGACATGTTTCGTGACACACCCGAAAGCACCCTTTATAACTACCCTGTTACGGAATAGCGTTTGGAAGCCCCTAAGTGTGCTATTACACATTCTGAAATCAATGACGATCTTAGGTCTAAGGATTTTGCAGGTACACCATTTGAGATGACAACTAATGGCACATATAAAATAACAATGCCAGTAGTATCTCAAAGTGGGTCTATCCAACTCCATGTTCACCAACATTAGTCCACATCACTGATTTGACATCTCTATGTCTATGATTTGTAAAACATGATCATCAATCAGACAGATGTGCTAATCTATAAATCTTCACTGTCCCACATGACGATATGAGATTAGGGATCGTTTAGAATAACATCGTAACACAGAGAGTTTCACAAATAAGTTACGTACTTGTTGATCAATGTAAAAGATATTTATTTAAGGAATAAGATAACCAATTATCCAAATGTACACTAGCATAGACAAGATACTTTCTCTCATATACACTGGACTTACTCACCCAAGTATCTAATACCCATAGAGCTCAAGTGCGCCTCATGCTTAGGCTGTAAGAGAGGCTTCGTCAACGGATCGGTTATGTTCAAATCCGTATGCACCTTGCATATCTTCACATCACCTCTATCTATAATCTCATGGATCAGGTGATAGTGCCACAGTATGTGCTTGGACTTCTGATGCGACCTAGGCTCCTTGGCTTGCGCAATGGCACCACTATTATCACAATAGATGTCTACTGGACTGGACGCACTAGGATCTGATCCAAACTGCCTGATTCGTAGCTTCTGAAGCTGTAATATACTCGGCCTCTGTTGTTGAATCTGCAACCGTTTCTTGCTTGAAACTCTTCCAACTCACTGCGCCTCCATTGATGCAGAATACAAATCCAGACTGCAATCGTGAATCGTACTTGTCGGTTTGGAAGCTTGCATCGGTGTAACCCTTTACAACGAGCTCCTCCTCACCTCCATAGATTAAGAATATATCCTTAGTTCTTCTCAAGTACTTAAGGATACTCTTTACTACCGCCCAGTGACTTTTACCTGGGTTTGACTGATATCTGCTCGTAACACTTAAAGCATAAGAAACATCTAGACGTGTACAAAGCATGGCGTACATGATGGATCCGATTGCAGAGGCATACGAGATCGCACTCATCTTCTCTAGCTCATCAGGTATCGAAGGACACTGACTCTTGCTGAGAGAAATACCATGTGATATTGGCAGAAAATATTTCTTGAAATTCTGCATATTGAACCGTTTCAATACCTTATCAATGTATATGCTTTGGCTTAATCCAATTAGCCTTCATGATCTATCTCTATAGATCTTTATGCCTAAAATATATGCTGTCTCTTCAAGATTTTTCATTGAGAAACTTTTTCTCAACGAAGACTTGACAGCATCTAGCATAGGAATATTATTTTCGATCAACAATATGTCATCTACATATAAGACCAGAAATACAAGTGAGCTCCTACTAGTCTTCTTGTAAACACAAGGCTCTTCTTCATTCTTGATGAAGCCAAACCCTTTGACTACCTTATCAAAACGAAGGTTCCAACTACGAGAAGCCTGCTTTAGCCCATAAATGGACCTTTGCAGTTTGCAAACTCTCCTAGCATTCTTTGGATCATCAAGACCTTCAGGCTGTGTCATGTACACATCCTCACTTAGGTTTCCTTTAAGGAAAGCCATCTTAACATCCATTTGCCATATCTCATAGTCATAAAATACGACAATTGCTAGGATGATACGGATAGACTTTAGCATAGCGACGGACGAAAACATTTCATCATAATCAACACTTTGAATATGTCTGAAACCTTTCGCCACCAATCGTGCTTTATAGATGTGAACATTTCCATCAACATCTATCTTTTTCTTAAAAATCCATTTACACTCGATAGTTTTTACACCATCAGGTGGATCGACCAAGTTCCAAACTTAGTTCTCTCGCATGGATTCTAACTCTGATCTTATGGCTCCAAGCCATTTCTCAGAGTCTAGTCCCATCACCGCTTCCAAGTAGGTCTTAGGTTATGGGTTATGGGGAGGCTACGCTAGCGCTTAATTTCAAAAATTTACCCCGTTAGCCCAGGAACCATGCGTGTAATGGAATCATGGATCGTTACCTCAAGCCTCAAGACGCGCTCGGACAGCGGAAGTAGAGTCGATGAAGCGCATCCTCGAGCTACTCCTCCCGGCTCCGTTCGTTCGTCGGTGATCCGGTGATGAAGACGACACGATCCTACGATCCGACGATCTCCACGGGAAGAAGACGAGCACCACTATTGGAGTAGTGCCTCTACGATATCCACATGTTCAGGGATAGGATCACCTTGCGCTGGCATGCTAGCACCACTCATGAGATCCGGGAGATCGATCACAACCCTTGCAATCGAGGAGAGAGGAGACAGTTAGGGTTTTGTCACACCAACATCAAGCAGCAGCGTTTTCGTGCTAGCCCCTTCTCTCTTTATATAGTGCCCTGTCATGGGCCTTTAATCTGTATTAAAACCCAACAGATCTAATCTGTTCGCCTGGACCAAAACTTCTAGTTCCAACCGAAACTTCCGAAAATAACCTTCTGTATCGAATTTAGTTTGACCCGGAACTTCCGGTTCGTCCAGCAGACCCAGAACTTCTGGTCCAACCGGAACTTCTGGTTCCTCCAGAAACCGAAACTAGGGCTGGCCCGGAACTTTTGGTTATAACCGGAACTTCCGGATGCTCTAGAACCCAGAACTTTCGGCCCTTAGCCAGAACCTCCAATTCCCCAGAATGCTCGAACCTGATGCCAGAATGTGACCCTTGTGTCCCGATGTACCCAATTGTACAGCTCCGGTAGCCAGATTTTGCCGCCACCAGAAACCCCCAATTCTCCCCGCTAATCACCGCCCATCGTCGACCCCCACTCAAGGTACCTCCGTTCTTCAATTCCTTTTTACCGTAGCACCGCCATAGCTCATAGATCATGTTCCTAGCATTGGTTAGGGCCATCAGCCACTGTAGCTTGCCGGCGATGAGATCCCTCTTTTCACCATTTTGTTCACCATTGCCAGCCTAATAGGAGCATTCCTGAGCTAATCCGTGTGCACTAGTGGTCTCGTACCCCCTAGATAGTTAAACTAAGCCCCGATGGCCGATCAGAGCTCCATCGCCACCATTAGCGTCGCCAACTCGAGCCACCATCATTACAGCCGTAAGCTCAATCCGTAGCTCTAATCCCAAATCACACATCTCGGTCGTCCGCCATTTCTTCCTCCTCCAGCCACACGCGCGAGCTCTGCTCTGTGTCGCCGACAGAGCGAACCCACGTGTCATCTGCAGTGGGCACCTGGTGCCACTGATCTCTCAGCCCCACGCGTCAGCCCTGACAGTCTAGGCCCATGTGTCAGCCGCGTGGTCAGGCGCGCACGTGTCCCGCGCGCCGCACTGCGCTGCGTCGGTTTGGGCTGGCGATTTTGGCCCAATTGCATAGTGCAGTTTTTCATTTTTCTGAATTTAATTCTGCCAGCCCGTTTGCACAATAACTTTTATTTATTTTCAGAAATTGTTTAAATTCTTTAGAAAATTGTAGAAAATTCATTTTAACTCCGATTAGCGCCGTTCAAATTTCTAAAAATTTCTAAAATAGTAAATTTTACTTTAGGAGTAATTAAAATTATTTTCTTGGAGTTCTTGGATGCTTTACTTATGTACTTTTATTTTTGCGCCGTAGTAGTTGAACCCGAAGATCCCGACTATTGCCTCGAGCAAGGCAAGTCCCCTCCTTTGATCATGTTGATCTCATTATTGTTAAATAAATTTTATTATATGCATGATTAGGACACACCCACATACACTTTAAATTCGCGATGATCGCCCGTGCGATTAAGTCGAGTAAAACCTAAAAGTTGCTTCACCTAGCCTTCCTTTGTGATGTTATACTTGTATGTCCTTGATAACTTTGATGATTAATACAACTTTATCTTAGTAATGTGATAGGTTGTATGAAATCAAAACATGTCTTTAAATTCTTTATATATATCATGTTTATGAAATGTTGAATGATTGCGTGTGGGATGGAAAATAGGATTTATAAAGTTATTTCAAAAATGGTACCAAGTACCGATGATGTTGAAAATGAATGAAAAGAAGGGTTTTGGGTTAAAACTTGTCATGTGGAATCACCGCCTTTGTGGCCCGATTTTGCCTGACACATAAGGACCGATTCCTTAGGGAATTACATCATGCAGCTCAACGTGCAACCATGTGGGTATTATGGCTCTGCCCCTAGTTGAGTAATTAGTGGACTTAGGATAGCTTGCAATTGCCGGGGACGTGAAATCACCGGGGTGTCTCTTTGTTTTGGAAAAACTTGCCCATGTGGCGACCCGATGTAGCATTTGTGAAAAGGTGTGACTGAAGGAGTGTGAGTCGAGCACCCGTGGGATTTCAGAGGAATGGAGTCGTGGACTACCTATTCCTTAGTCGTGGACCCATCTAGCGTGGCAATGGGGTATCCTAGGTTGGCTTAAGAAAAATCTTGTAGAGAACCTCCTCTGCAACCGGAGTAGTAGGAGTAAGCTCGCAGCATAAGGGTAAAGAGTACACTTTCTATAGAAGTATAAACTGTTCGAATAGTCGTGCTCACGGTCATGGGCTCGTGCATTGATGGTTGCCCATACGTAGTGTTTGGTTGGTGTTTTGGCAAGTAAATTCCTTTGAGGGTTGGGAAGCGTTATCAGAATACGATTTCATTGTGTACGACCAGCCTTAGTGGTCGGCAATGAGCCTGTGTGGTTCGGGAAGTTGAAAGGCTTCATAGTGAGAGGGTGAGGAATCAACCCTAAATGGAGCGATAACTTGTTTTTGTAAAAAGATGATTTGATGGATTAAAATGGGAAGATGAAATTTAAGAGGAAGGAATTTGAAGGATTATTATGGAAAAAGGACCGGTGAAAGATTGAATTTGAAGAATTGTTATGGAAGAAAAAGGTGTGAGTTGAACGCCGGGTTCACCCCGGAAACTTGGGTAATAAACTTCACTTTACTTTTTATTTTGTGATTGAGGTTGGACCTCAATCAAAGGGTACACTTAGAACTTTTTCAATGCATGACGTTGTTAAAAATAAACCATGGCCATCCTTGATCCCGAATGCATCTATATTAAAATTTTCGAGCCTTGTTGTGTACTCATGTACTCATTCCCCCTCATCACCTCTAGACTACGAAGACCCCGGAGAAGGAGACTACGTCAATAACATGGAAGAAGAAATTGTTGAAGAAAAAGAATACCGTGAAGAGTAGGGTTCCATTCCTAGTTCCCAACTCGGAGTTGTAATAGTGTTTTAAATAAATGATGTTGTCTTCCACTGTTGAACTTGATGTAATGACTTAATTATCACAAGGTATGTCTCTTACGGCGTCTGTAATAAATTTTGGTACTATGTGTCATCATGATCTACCGATAAATTGATGAAATGTCAGAAATAATATGGAATCATTTCGTAAAGTGACCTTTTACCTCGTATTAGCCTAATCTGTACGAGGCGGGGCATCACAATTACACATAACAAGTTAGTTGCATTAATTGCATGCATGCATGAACAGAGTTAATTGCAACCATCAGGAGCTGTACTTTTTGTCAAGTGCCAGAGAGTTTCATGTGTGTATTAGGTCAGCACTTGGCAAACATACCTTTTGGTGAGTGTCCAAGAAAATACGTTTGGCAAACTCTCTGGCACTTGGTAGCTGTTTCATGTAGTGATTGAAGCTGCATGCATGCCCCTGGTTCGGTCCAGGTATATAATTAACGACATGCAACCACTGCAGATTAATTTACTCCGATCCTCTGATTAGCAAAAGAAGTTAGCAAGGCATATACTACCTAATTAAGCTAACATTTATAACATTTAAATAATAATTAAGTTAGAAATATTTAAGTTTAGTGTTATACATTTGTCATATATATAGTTAGATTGGTATTTAGAATTACTTTTTGTTATTCTAATAGTTATTAATAATATATAGTTAACATTCGTTGCTGAAGACCGTGTAAAAAATTATGTCTTATATTTTAAAATATTGGAGGTATGTAGTACAATGTATACGCATGCACAACTAGCTAGCTAGCCATATCGATCAAGAGCTTGGCTGAATAAATATCTACAGCGCCGTGAGGTAGTGAAACGAATGCATTCAGGCCACAAGGGAAGCCACTTGTGACATGAGACAATTACTAGTTCGTTTTGCTACCAATTAACACAAAATCGCCACACACATACGACAGTAGCAAAAATGCTAAGGAACAATCGCATGCATGCTTCATCAAAAGTTGAAAACCAAAAAAGCTGAGGACCAACGAGTCAGAAGCCACTACGTACTAATAGGATCAGACTCAGCTGCAGACTAGTTGCTAGAATGAGCCAGCGGATGGGATTCCATGCCATCTACAAATATTCTTCAAATTTTCTGCAATTTTAGCAACGGCATGATATGAGCGTAGGGTATGCATTGACAATCGACACGTCACTTGCTAGCTAGCTACTAACTTATATAACCAAAAGCATGATAAGACATTCATCTTTTAAGGCCCCGTTTGGTTCCTTTAGTCCAAAGTTTAGTCCCGTCACATCGGATGTTTAGGTGCTAATTAGAAGTATTAAACGTAGGTTAATTATAAAACTAAGTACATAAATAAGGGCTAATTCGCGAAACGAATCTATTAAACCTAATTAGTTCATAATTTGATAATGTGGTGCTACAGTAACATGTGTTAATGATGGATTAATTAGGCTTAATAGATTCGTCTCGCGAATTAGCCCTCGTTTATGTACTTAATTTTATAATTAACCTACGTTTAATACTTCTAATTAGCACCCAAATATTCAATGTGACAGGACTAAACTTTAAACTAAAGGAACCAAACACCCCCTAAGTCGATCGAGATGGCTCTGCGTCCATCTATGTCGATCGGATCGATGTTAATTAATTGTACGTGCGCAATCCTAACTTACAGTGTCTATAAATAGTGTCTTGGATAAAAGAGAAAGTAAGATACTGTCTATAGACACTACCTTTTCAATGGATAGTTTCTTCAAAAAATATTTTTATCTAATCATATATCTTCTCTCTTCTTCCTCTTCCAATTTCCTCATTTGCTTTTCTTGGTTCTCGTGAAGAGCTGGTTTCTTATATGAGACCTAGTTTCCATGATTTTCTCTCTCTTCTCATTAATTTGTTTGTCATATCAGTCTTTTACTTACATGGCAGCCTATTTAATGTTATGGACAAGTGTTAGGAATGTCCTTACCCTGCTCTTGTCTAGCTATCTCGTAATTAACTAGCTAGTAAGTACATAATCAGGCAGCAGCAACTAATTAATGGCGTGTTTAATTATATTTCGACATAGCAGAAAAGAATGAAGTTTAGTTTCAGATTAATTAATCAATTGAGTACCATGCATGCATATGTATGATCCGATGGATCTGCTAGTGTTCCATCGTTCGATCGATCAGTTGACACACTTGGAATTAAGAAGATTAGTACCAATAAAGAGTTTAGCGTCACGAGGTATCCCGATCCAGTACTAAAAACTCCTACGTGGAACCCTTTAGTACCGGGTGATGAGGCCACCTGGTACTGAATGTTCCTATTAATGTAACCGATTACCCAAAAATCTCTTGTTCTTTATTTCTGCCCCTGTTCTTCATTTCTTCTTCCGTCCGTGCGACCAGTTCATCTGTCTAGCCATCCGCTCATCATTGATCTAAATTAGACAACAACATGACAAGCCTCCTAGCTGATCAACAGAACAATGCTGCCGGACATCGTGCGGCCAGCAGTAGGCTTACCACCCCCATAGTATGTCGTTTTCCTCATTTTTGGGTTATTTTAGGGTTGATCAAACACTACATTCTCAGATGTTATTTTTGGTCGATCTGTACTACAAGTGCAATGTGTAGAAGTAGTAGTCTATGCCAACAATATTAGTACTGTAATATAAATGTAATTTATATTTTTGCATCGATCAACCAATACTGCACTCATGCAATGCAAATGCTCTAGTATTAGTATCGATTATGCAATGTGGCTTAGTTTAATTTACAAATATAAGTGACATAATGCAAATGAATATACAATGCTAATTGGTTTGACAATTGCCAATGTAATATAAATTATCGATGTTATATTAATTTTAGGTGCCGATATATGATTTGAAGTCTTACCTACTCAAAATCGGTCATTTACTAAAGCATCATATGGTACATACATTACACATTTTATTTATAGCATGCACAATCATAACAAACTAATGCGATGTTATCTTACTATTCTAGTTTATACCAAAAAGCTTTACCAATGCCCATAGCATTTATGATGGTGGCAATTTTAAGATATCAACAAGAGATGGCTACATCACCAATATTGTCGATATTAAAAACTCTTGAGGTAGGTTATGCCTGAAAAAAGTGTGGTCTACATTTGCTGACCGAGTAGCCTTAGTAGACGGAGACTTCGTGATGCTAACAATGGGAGCCCAATTGTATGCCGTGGCTACCATTTTCAATAATTATAGTAAAGAAAAATCATCACAAGCTATGAAATAAGACAAAATTAATAGCGGTATCTATAATGAACTCACATTACTTATTATACATACATGCTTGTTTTGTCGCTGTAATTACCTAGTTATTTATAATGGCATGTGAGTATGTTGGCTCTATACCAGCCGGTAAGAATGTTGAAAAGAAGTCGAAACAAAAAAACCAGAGAAGGCGATACCAACCAATTGGAAACTGTTTGTTTTTTTGGCAATCCTACAGATCTAACGGTAGAAAGAAATGCGCTCCTGTAAGACATCTCGGTGGGTCTATCCATCGGTACCAAATTATATATCTACACAATCAACCGCATAATCATCAAGCAAAACAGGATGATAAGCACTTTACACATGTCACATGCCAAACATCTATAATACATATATGCACTTGCCTTAGCTTGGCTAGCTAACTACCAATGTATTTACATTGTAACATTTTTTTTCAAGGCAGTATTCACAAATATATATCTCACCTCACCTGCAACAACATACCACCGACATCCAAGTGATTGTTACAGGAAGCACACCAGTCTCAATTGCAATACACAAATCAACATATGGACATTATAACCTAACGTCTGGTTTTGGTCATTTTTTGCGAGCGAACGAGATATGTGTTGGTATAATCTGTGCCTTTTATTTTTATATCAACAATGGTGCATTGGAGGCAACTATCTATGTACTTTAAGACCTAGCTTGGAACAACCTATATTATGTGGTGTATATACACAAGTAATGTTGGTTTGTGGTGAATAACAAATTAAGATATGATTTGGGCAAGGCGTTGCTTCAACTTGTTTATCTATTTACTTTTTATCATTTAATGTTGCAATTTGATTTTCCTTGACAAATGCAATTGAAATAAAATAAAAATTAGTCTGACAGAAGCAAGTGAAATGAAATCCAAACTAGTGTAACAAATGCAAGGAAAAATAAAATCCAAATTAGTATGACAAATTCAAGTTAAATGAAACATAAATTAGTGCGACAAATTCAAGTGAAATGTAGTCCAATCTGAGCTTATAATTTCAGAATATGTATTTTTTAGTACCGGTTTTAGTTAGAAACTGATACTTAAGATATCTTTAGTACCGAACTTAGATTTCCTTTTCAACTTGGCAATGCCAATTGGTATTGAAGATATCTTTAGTACCGGTTTGTAACTAAAACTGATATTAAAACAAATCTAAATTAAAAAGGAAATCCAAATTTGTTTTACAAACCAAGTTTGTTTTACAAATCCAAGTTGGAAAAGGAAATCCAAATTTGTTTTACAAATTCAAGTTGAATGAGGAGCAAAACTGCTTTCACATTTATCAACATCCTGGTTCGCATAAATAGAATTCATTTTGTCAAATGCGAACCGAACCCGATGTCTTGGTTATCGAAGAGGCGTGATTAAAATACCGCAGTATCCCTTCGCGCCTTCCCGGGGCAAGCAAAGAATCGGGAGTCACCATCTATGAACTAAGTCCACAAAATTCTTTCATCAATCCATCAGAGAAAGGAGGAGAATCTACAAATCCAAGTTGAAAAAGGAAATCCATGTTTGTTTTACAAATCCAAGTTTATTCTACAAATTCAAATTGAAAATGAAAATCCAAATTTGTTTTAGAAATCCAAGTTTGTAATAAGTGCAGTTAAAAATCAATATTTGCATTGTACCAAAAATGAATAACTAATCAAGTAATATTTCATGGAAGTTTTGCTCGCGCCTCTTCGCTGTTTGTGCCAACAATTTTTGTATTGGTTTATAAATTCAACCGGTACTAACAGGGAGTAAGTCTGTAATGAAAGTTTTGCGCGCGTCTCCTTAGTGTTTGTGCCCATCGCTTTTTAGTGCCGGTTGCATTTATAAACAGGTACTAATATTCAGCAATAACTAACATTTCACGTGTCTCCTCGTTATCTGTGTCGTCACACTTTAGTATTGGTTTATAATCTCAGTCGGTACTAAAGGCAAACCTATATAAACAGGTGCCATGTCCAGTGTTGTTTCGTGCTATTTTCTCTATCGTACTTTAGCTTCTTTCCTTCTTGTTGTCTATTGTTCTTCCTCTCTAGTAAGTTCTCTTCTTTAGTCTTATTTATTTTGTTTGCACTTTAGCAGTACACCAGTACCTACTTTATGTTTCTTTGTTTTATGCAGATTTGAGTCATGTCTTCAACCTCCAACGACTCCTTCATTGCGCAGGTCATCTAGGCCCAAGAGGATTTAGAGGCTGCTAGGGTCATCCAGAAGGAAGACGATTCTATATGGGCTAGGGCGATGGCAGAAGAAGACTCTAGTTTGGACGTCAGTACTGCTGACATCTATCGTGCGTTGATCTCATGGCCGATGAAATAATGTCGGACGATGACGTTGACAGCCCTCATGCGGTCGACATCAGCGGTAGTGCTGCTCGCCTTCTCGACGTTGGAGACAGCCCATCTCACTGTCTTGACTTCGGTGGCAGCCCTCGCTGTCTGGACGTCGGTGACAGCGCTCCTCGCCTGCTCGACGTTGGTGGCAGCCCTCGCCACCTGAACGTCGACAACAGCGCTCCTCTCCCCAAGACGTCAGTGGCAACTCTGATGAACTGACGCATGCCGACGGGCATGGTGGCGATGGCTGGAGCAAGGGCGATAGCGTGGATAGCAGCGACGGCGCATGGGTCTCCTGGTTTAGCTAGGTTTAGTGTTAGGAATATATATATATGTAATAAATTGGTCTTTGTTGGATCAGGGTAGGCGACTAGAGGGGGGGGTGAATGGTCGGAAAAAAATTTTCACAGCGTAAAAACGAAACTTCAGATGAATCCGTGTTCAACTCACAAATGACCCTAAAATGCCATGCACAACCAAGGTGCCAAGATGGTCACACCAGATGAGTCGAGACACAAAGACTTCTTCAATCTTCAGAAATCAATCTTGCAAGTGACCTCGATAAAGCTCAGTGCATGACAGTGCTAAAATGGTCCACTTACAAAACAAGTTGATATAGACTCCTCCAAACTACGGCACTTGAAAAGAATCGCTTCACCGAGATACGAATGTGACGAGCGTACTATGGAGAAAGATACGCCCGAAACACTCAATTTTAACACATCGAACACTTGGTAAGCGAACACAGTGTCAATTCATCGAACATGCAAACAACGCGTTCCGGATCCTCTTAAACAATAACATAAACACTAGACATGTATCTCAAATTGGTCACATAGACATTTCATCAAACA
>KE371912.1:4742-19076 GCA_000418225.1 Zizania latifolia
GAGACCGGGCGGATCCTGTCGTCCGCCACCAGCTCCCTCATCGTCGCCCTCGCCTCAGCTCCCGCAGTCCAGAGCAAGCTCAGCTGGGTGGACATAATGCGGGAGAAAGATGAAACTCTGCTTGGACTGCGGGCAAATGAGAAGGAAGGGAAATACGGGAGAGAGAGTGAGATGACATGCAACGTCAGTTACTATATATTTATTTATTTTATTTAATTCAATTAATCAAGAAAGAAGTCTACATAACCCCTCACATATTATTGATTGATTACTTAACCCCCTTACCTAATAAATCAAGTGTTTAACCCCCTAATCTGTTAAATATCATTTACTTAACCCTTTTAATGTGGTTTTGTAAAGTGGTTTTGTCTTGCTGGCGTGTCACGTTGGACAAAATTGCCACGTTGATCACACGCGCCTGCATAAAAAACTAACAGTCATGCCCCCTAGACTTCTCGTTTACTCCGTCAGTGCCTCCTCGTTCATTATGTTAGTGCCTCCTCGTTCACTCTGGCTTCTCGTCCTCCCTCTCCCTCTCCCTCTCTCTCTTCGGCTAGGCAAATGACGAGCTGATGATAGGGAGCAGACCATCAGATTGTAGCCTGAGTTGAAGGTGAGTCTCCACACCTTGTTGCTATGGTTTTTTTCTAGCCATGTTGTATTAAAACAACAAAGAAAAACGAAAGTTGGAGCTTCAAAAGTTGTCTAAAAATAAGTAATGGCAAGATGATACAAAAATTATTCCAGGTACTACATTCACATGCAAGAAAAACTAATCAACAACGGCATTCTTTTCAGATCCAGAGCTAAATTCACCAGAAATAGCAGCAGTAGCAACGTATTAGGTACCAACCAGCCACCTCACTCACACCAACCAGCATAAATTTTTTCTTATACTTCTTCTAGGAGGTGGAAAGATTCAGCTAGTGGCGTTAGCATCAGGGAGATGAGGACGAGGAGACAAGGAAGAACCGAAAAAAAAACAATCTTGTCTAACATGGTACACCAGCAGGGCAAAACCAGTTAGCAAAACCACCTAGGTTAAGTAAACGGTATTTAAAAGGTTATAGAGTTAAATACCTGATTTATTAGATCATAGGTTAAGTAATCAATCAATAATATATGAGGGGGTTATATAGACTTATTCTATTAATCAATCATGATGAAATGTTAGAATTAATCAAAACTCTTACTTCTTTATGAGGTCATTGTTGTACCATAAAAGCCTCCTTTTATAAAGCTGAAGATCATATATAACCTAGAATAATTTGTCATCAGCCATAATTCCTTGGATTTTTGCAACTCGGATGATAAAACATGGAGCTTTCTGAAAATTAATATTAGTAGATATCTGTAGTACTTGACAAGATTTGCTAAAGGACACAATTTCGTCCAAGCCATGGTGTATACATTTGTGTTGAGCGAGAATCCCAGATGGGTCCAAAAGGGTTCTGAAAATTTGTGTTCTTATGAACCAATTTGTTTATGTTTTCCAAAAACATTCAGCATGTTTATTTTTTTCATGTCGTTTCAAACTGTCGTAAACATGCTGCGATTTACGGTGTGTGTTCTCAGTCTCGCTGCACCTGCAGGGATGCAAACCAAGCTCATCGAACAAGAGACTCTGATCACAAAATGGCCAAATGAATCACGCGAACTTGATGATTACCGACACATTTCTGAGGTGAAGCGTCTGATAATCCTGCAGCGATCATCACGTCCTCTTTGACATAAGATTCCTTTACATGGTTGATTACTGCGAACAGCCAGAGTAACGAGGTAATCCGCCATGTTTTAATCTCCGGCCAGGTTCACGGGGCAGCAGCAGAGCTGCAGGCGATGGTCGAGCAGGTGAGGTCGACGCTGTCATCGATGGAGGACGGTGAGATCAGCGCCTCGGCGTACGACACGGCATGGGTGGCCCTAGTGCCGCGGCAGGAGGGCGGCGACGGCCCCCAGTTCCCGGCCACCGTCCGGTGGATCGTCGGCAGCCAGCTGCCTGACGGCTCATGGGGTGACGCCGCGCTGTTCTCCGCCTATGACCGCACGATTAACACCCTCGCCTGCGTCGTTGCCCTCACCAAATGGTCTCTCGAGCGTGACAGGTGCAAGCGAGGTAATTTCAGAGAAAGTCACAGTGTGTGTGGTCGGATACAGCTTGATATAGAGGCTGAGCTGAATTCTACTATCTAAAGAAAATGCGAGGCAGTGTGAGATGAGATGCTCTCATTGAATTTGGGGGCTCCGTTTTCTGAAGCAGAACATGTGGAGGTTAGCAGAGGAAGAGCCGGAGACAATGCCGATCGGCTTTGAGATTGCATTCCCTTCTCTCGTGGAGGCAGCTAGAAGCCTTGGCATTGACTTCCCATACGATCACCATGCTCTCAAGGGGATATATGCTAACAGAGAACTGAAGCTTAAGAGGTATAAATTGATACAAATATAATATGGTGGCAATTGGCAAACATTGGAGAGTTTACTGACATTTTGATCTCTTTTGTCGGTATGGTGTAGGATTCCAAAGGACATGATGCACATGGTTCCAACTTCAATTCTGCACAGCCTCGAAGGGATGCCAGGGCTGGACTGGCAGAGGCTTCTGAAGCTCCAATCCAGCGATGGATCCTTCCTGCACTCCCCTTCAGCTACTGCTTACGCTCTCATGCAGACCAGTGACAGGAAATGCTTCGAATACATCGACCGGATCGTAAACAGATTCGACGGAGGCGGTATGAAGACCCACGACATTCCACTGACGACTGTTTCCGGTGACAAACAGATTTCAGAATGTTGGTGTTGACAATCTCAGTTCCCAACGTTTACCCCGTCGATCTTTTCGAGCACCTGTGGGTCGTCGACCGGTTGGAGCGTCTTGGGATATCACGCTACTTCCAACGGGAGATTGAGCAGATCATGGACTATGTTAACAGGTGTTTTTTTTACATTTTTGTTTTGTTAGCATGATTGCTTTCTCCAAACAGATTATTTACTTTGCCACATTATGAGCAGAGTTTTTTCCCAATCGTTTTCTCATTCTGTAGGCACTGGACTGAATATGGGATTTGCTGGGCTAGGAACTCCAATGTAAAAGATGTGGATGACACGGCTATGGCTTTCCGTCTACTGCGTCTCCATGGATATAATGTCTCACCAAGTATGGAGCTCTGTTTCTTTCTTAAAAAAAAAATAAGATACAAGTTGCAATCCTGAAATTTTTTTATCTTTTGCCTAAAAATTGGATTTTTTTAAAAAAATCCAGATGTGTTTAAGAATTTTGAGAAGGATGGTGAGTTCTTTTGTTTTGTGGGGCAATCAACTCAAGCAGTCACTGGGATGTATAACCTCAACAAGGCATCTCAGATAAGTTTTCCTGGAGAGGACATCTTGCAGCGTGCTCGGATTTTCTCAAACGAGTTCCTTCGAGAGAGAGAAGCCTGTGACTCACTTCATGATAAATGGATTATTTCCAAGGACTTACCAGGCGAGGTAACCCATTCCATGTTAAATTCAAGAGACATATATCATTTCTAATATTAAAATCTTCTAGACAGCTTGTGGCTAGCTTATAACTAAAAAAAATAAGCTATATAGAAGGCAGAATTTATTGTCGAAATAAGTTATAAACACATGTTGTGTCTTGTTGGTGGACAAAACTCCTGTTTGAGGTTTCTCGAGCTTATTTAGTTCTCTACTTCACCTAATATAAAAAATTGTCCCCAATAATTGTATTATCAATTAAACATCAAATAAAAGAAGTCTACGAGTAATACAATATTTTTACCATAAACCATTTAGAATAGGACAACGATTTTCTCAAAGCTTCTTTTGACATAACTTAATTGCACTGTTTGTTAAGATTAAGCTTACTTATAAGCTGAATCCATCTAAGAGAGGCCTAAGTTTAGAACTAACAAAGCTTATATTAATGACCAGAGAGAGTACATGAACATGGTTGGACGTCCACCCTATCCAATTCGAACCATGATCATGGTTACAAATTACACTAGATCCATCTTTTGGAATCAAGGAATCCATTTTTTGTCTAGAAAGTTCATGGTATATCGTATTGTTTTCATGAAAATGTTTATTACTTCCTGGATTCTGATAGAATATTGCACTGGATCAAAAGGTGCAATACACACTAGACTTCCCTTGGTACGCAAGTTTGGCACGAGTTGAGGCAAGAACATATCTAGATCAATATGGAGGTAGCGAAGATGTCTGGATTGGAAAGACACTCTACAGGTAAAAAATTTCACTGCTTTACTCAAATTCAAACATTGATACATGTTTATCTTCAAACATAACTGAGATAAGGTAAAATTTGCCAAAACTATTGCATGTCTTTCGGCAGGATGCCTCTGGTGAACAATACTGCGTATCTTGAGTTGGCAAAACAGGATTTCAACCGCTGTCAAGTCATACATCAGCTTGAGTGGCATGGTCTACAAAAGTATATTATCTCCATAATTTCCATTTGAAAATTTTGATCTTATTCCCTCGTTTAGATATAAATTGAGGATTTATCCTCCTGACCCACATATCATTGATATAAGATAACTCTATATGCCAGTAAGATATGAAGGATACATCATTTAATTTTTCATCTAAAAGAAGGGTATATGATCCAATCTCTCTTTTTATTTTTATGCATCTTTTATTTTTTTCTCTTCACGAACTCGTCTTAAACCAGACAAAATTTGCTTGGCACCATAAATATTCAGGTGGTTCGTTGAGAATGACCTCGGGGCTTTTGGGGTGGCAACTGAAGATGTTCTGAGAGCTTATTTTCTAGCTGCTGCTTGCGTTTTCGAACCAAGCCGTGCCACTGAGCGACTTGCATGGGCGAGAGTGTCAGTGCTCGCTGACACAATATCTAGACACTTTTACAGGGACACGTCGAGCATGAAGAGGATGGAACGCTTTGTGTGCAGCAGTCTCCATGAAGAGAATGGTGATGTATTATGGTGAGCACTGGAAACCTGAAAATCTCCTTCAAATTCTGATGTAGCCGTGGATCATCATGCAGCACGATAGTGGTTTTATGGATAGCTACTTCTGGTGTTTGTCCTCTTCACAAGCAAAATTAATGGGAAGCTGAATTGAGTAGTAAGTTGTTTCCACTTCGACAACTAAAACAATCAATATATCAAGGGTTAATTGGATCCATGCTATTGCAATCTTGCGAGTTTAGAGAAATATTATTACAATTCATATATTTCGATTCATGACGTTACAATTTCAGTTTAGCCTTTCAGTTCTCTGAAATGACCTAATTTGTTGAGAATTATACGCACAAAAAATCTGTCATCTTCAGATTATTATAAAATGACAAGAATGTTAGAGAAACTTCGCATTCAATCTTTCCATCCTAAAGTTGTGCTTCTACATTTAATACAAAAGAGAAGCAGGCTTACCTTGGGGTACACCATATAATCCCAATAGATCAATGTCTCTTACAAACTCTTGAACCTCCTGCTGTGTAATCTATAAAATATAGTAAAAAAAATTCTCAGTTCTCAATTTAGATTGTGCATTCAGGCATGAAGGATATGTGAAAGATGAGATTCTTGCGAGGGCACTTTGCCAACTTATTGATTTGTTGGCTCAAGAGGCACCACCAGTTGGGGAAGGACCAAAGTGTGTCCATAATCTTATAAGATGTGCTGTAAGTTAATCACACAGAGCTGCCGATTATCTTGTTATTACATGGTGTAGTCAGAATGATGATGCTAACACCTAATTTCTTTGTTCTTCTAGTGGATTGAATGGATGATGCAACATATCAACATGAAAGATGACATCTACAGTAAATGTAGAGTTATGAGCCCAGGGTCATGCACTGTTCATAGCAGAGAAACATGTTTGCTTATTGCTCAAATTATTGAGATTTGCGCTGGACGAATTGAAGAGGCGGCATCTATGATGAACATCACCAAAGCTGCTTGGTTTGTTCAGCTTGCATCCTCTATCTGTGATTGTCTTCACCACAAGATGTTACTTTCTCAGGTAACCCCCACATTCCATAATCCATTGACTAGAGCTTTGGTTTTTGATAATAGTGTGTTTTTGTGATAGTTGTAAAATCATGTTTTATGAAAACTTACTTTGACAATATATCTTTTTTTAGTTTGATCAAAGTATGTGTAGTTTATAGATTTTGTTCTTAACCTTTATATGTTATTGTAGTTTTGTCAATAAAAACTTCTCACTTCATAAGTAGTTTATGCTTGGCAAATCCTGCTCAGTAGACAGAGTATGTAACTGTTTGCTGCTTACATTCACATATACAATTAAGAAACTAATTATAGAATCAAACTAGCATTTGTGATTACCTCTTTTCATACATTCTTGGGTAGTGACGTGGTAACATGAAAACAGATTTGATACTCCTGGATAATGGCACTGTCAGCATTAATATATGAGTTTTTTAGTCCTTGGGAATTGTTGCAAAGTAGAGTTATATATCTTGTGGCATTAATCATTAGGCATCAAGAGGTAAACAAAATAAGTGGAGGCATCTCAAGGACAAAAAAAGAGAACTTTTAAACTATTGCAGTTCACCTCAGAGCTACAGCAACAAGTTATGTTTAGCATCATGTATGCTTCAATGTAAATGTATTCAACTGTTCAACTAATGATACAATTTGCAGGATACCAAGAAGAACGAGGCAATGATAAATCAAATCGACAAGGAAATTGAGCTGGACATGCAAGAACTCTCTCAATATCTTCTTCCAAGAGCTGATGATAGAAGAACTAGCAGCAAAACCAAGCAGACCTTCTTGAATATTGTGAAAAGCTGTTATTACGCTGCTAATTGCTCGTCACATATGGTTGACAGACACATTTCCAAAGTTATTTTTGAGCGTGTTATTTGAAATAAAGTTTAGTAAATATACCATTTGTAGGGTTGAAACAGATGTAAATATTTCTGTACAGAGAAATGGTGTAAAGAATGCAAGATGATAAGTGTACAAATAATAGTTTTGTTTTTGGGAGCTTGCAATGTTTCTATCAAGTGCGTGTCTTGGGTGTGGGTCTCGTAATATGTCAAATCCCAGAGTTTTAACACAGCTTTGGGATTGGATCTGAGAGAGCTAAGATCATAAGGGGATGTAGTTTGGAAATGTAAGATTATATTAGGGAATTCAGGCTAATGTGGGGTTGTAGCTTAGAGATGTAGGTTAGATGAAGAAGATGTCGGGGTGTAGCACTAATTAACAACTCATTTCTGTAATAGACAGGTCAATTGCATTTCAATTAAAATTTTGAAGCTTTTATTGGCTCTTTCTTGTTTGTTTCTTCATTCAAATCAATAGTTAATTCCTAGGTTCTGATAGAGCACTAGTAAGGGACAGAAGAGCTCTTTCTTGTTTGTTTCTTCATTCAAATCAATAGTTAATTCCTAGGATCTGATAGAGCACTAGTAGGGGACAGAAGATATCTTGTGGAATGAGTATAATTTTTTATTTTTAGTCGGGTTGTATCATTAATGACAGACAATAACTATAGACAGTACATGTTTATATCACATGTCCCATGTCCATCACTAATGAGTTATCAATAGTGACGGACGACACTATAATCTATCACTTATTACCGTTGATAATTCATTAGTGACAGGCGACACTATAGCCTATCACTATTGATAACTCATTAGTGATAGGCTATAATTATAACTTTATGATCATTGACGCTTCTGTTTAATACTTGTACTTACATTTTGGCCAAGATGTCATACTTACAAAGTTGGTAACAGTAATTTTGCTTCAGTTCATATAGTATATGAACTCGAATCACAATATATAGTAACAACTAGCATCCGTAATTCAATATGGCCAAAGCCCAGCAGGACACAGTGACACACATAAAAGCTGTAGCAAGGGGAGAAAAGAATAAATGTACTGAACATAATATATTATAGTAAAACAAAGGAGCAAGAGAGCGAATAAGTCGATATGTCCGAGTGGTTAAGGAGGTAGACTCGAAATCTACTGGGCTCTGCCCGCGCAGGTTCGAATCCTGCTGTCGACGATTTTTTTTATTTATCTTTTCTTTCGCTGTTTTAATAATTTCTTCATTTCGCTGTTTTAGTTTCTTCCCGAGATGGAATTTCGTTATTGGGAGATAAATATTTGATGATTTCCTTTCATATATGCATGGAAAAATCAAGTGTCATTTGAAATATTATTTGTGGAATTTAACTCACATCTTTTCAATGGGATGCATGTTCATCTCTTATTCACTCTGTTTCTTTTTCGTCCATAACATGCAGGGTACTAGCCATGTCACGATCAAAGTGAACTTCAAAAGACTAATCGCTGAAGTTTCGCACCCATTTGGCATGAGCAAAGAGGTAGTGGAGGAGTATGATTAGCCTACAAGAGTCAGTACTATGTTTTCAAATCAAACGTATGTTCAAAAACCATGTGATACCTAACCAACGGAAAACTTACGTGTCTATAATGGCAGAAGCAGTAGCAGGTGTCTATAATGGCAGAAGCAATAGCAGAGATGACAATATCCACGTATTTTAAACCAAACACTGTTCGACCTGATTGTAACAAGGTATCTAACTATCCATATCTGTGAACCTGTAAATATAAATTTAAACATAAACTCATAAACTCATATACGATGAATTGAGTATCTATGGTAAAATTGTCATCTATAAGTGCCGGTGGGAAAACATCCTAAAAACTGCTGCTTCCATTCTTTTGCCGAACAGAGCAGCATACAAAACTCAAGGATATCCTGGACCGACGCATGCTAAAGCAGACGAGCGATGACGAGAATGATGTGATTTTGCCTGTTCCAGTGGCCTTTGCGTGCCTGTAAATCTGCCCAAATGACCGGCCAACATTGCAGCAGGTACGTTTCTCAAGCACTGACGGATAAATGTTTACCAGCTCCCATCCTGAGACCCCTTAATGAGATTAATTTGCAGCATTTCCATGATTTTTGTGGAAGCATACATGATATATATGACGAATTGACGATGGTGTTCACTTTGGACCGTCTCCGGAGTTGGTGTTGGATTGGCCTGTTGTTCACTGTGTGTCTACAAATTCGAAATAGATGCTACAGATGACGGAAAACCATTTGTATGCGATAAATAAATAGATTTTTACGGTGCATTTTACTTACAGTAAAATATATCATAGCCATTAATTTTTTTCATCTAACGGTTTAGATTAACTTTTACTGATACCTATAATAAATATATAGATGATAAAATTGTCAAAAATGTTTGACGTAGAGAGATAAAAATAAAAAAAAATGTATACATGGAAATCATCATTACAAGCATGTAATTATGTTAAGGAGTCGATCGGTACGCGGCCGGACTAGTGGAAGATAGGTATAAAGGTGTTCGTTATCCCGGATGGATCCATGACCTAGCTAGCCTATATTGTGTTAAGCTTGCCCGGCCATCATGGGCGTTCGCACGCGCGAGTTGACGACAGACGACAGATATGATCCACCAGATGGTATCATCGGGACAAGACCAGCAGCAGCCACAGTTTGGATCCAAAATTCAGAGCGCGTGCGTGCGTGCGTGCGTGCGTGCGTACATATGCACGCGCTGAAAACGATTTAGGGACGGATGATCAATCGATCCATCTCGCAGCTCTCCGCCGGCCCCTCCACTACCGAAATAATGATCCATCCATCACCAGCGCTCTCCACGGACATCCTTCACATATATAGGATATGTTTAGTTGTCTATATTTATTTAAAATAGATTTTGTTGATGCGAGTTTTTTTTTATTATACCTTAGTTACAGTCTATTTAGATATTAGATATGTTTATGAAGCACTGCTTCGCCTAGCTCTAAAGAAATGAAAATTTAATATGTTTTTAGTGAGACATACTCAAGCTAACTCGATTAATAGTATGATTAGAAGATGGTTAGCATGCCTTAAAGATGTATTATTGTCTATCAAACCATATTAGAACTAAAATTACAAGTAGTATATATACTAAATTATTTTTAATATAATTAAAAAAATTATTAATATTTTTCATCCAGCTACTCATTCAATACAATCAGCCAAAAATATATACTCACCACAGCCAAACAAACCACACTTACATTATTTTTAAACTAGACTGATCCATACGATCAAACACATCCGTAACATCCATAAATCCATGGTAACTGGATAATTAAACGATAATAACGGTAACCAGAAAAGATAACGACCGTTCATCCGGCCAACTCCATGCGCCTTGTCAATTATGATGGGCCTCTGCCCCCCTGCCGTGCGCGCAGCTCGCTCGACCACTCTGAATTTCTTCTGAATTTGTCTGACGCGCTACTATGCTGCCGCCTCGCCTCGCTCCACTCTCTCTTTCAGTCTTTCTAACTGCCTTTTGACATTTCCACCAGGCCACCGACTACCTACCGACCTAGCGCGACGCCTGCCAGCCTGAGCCTGCAGTGCGTTGCCTCCAGCTCTGGTCAACGCACTACTCATTAATTCGCCTGGCGCCTTCATACATCGCGCACACATATTTGTCGGCTTCCTTGCACTCATCCGTGCCAAAAAAGTTTACTTTTATTTTTTTAAAAATTGATAAATTGTTGGTCATAGTAAAAGATAAAACTGCTCTTTATTAGTCTCTTTCCTTTTTTATACAGGTCTATTTTGTATTTGTGTAGATGAATTAACAAATTAACTCAAATGATTTTATTTGTTCTGATTTATTTTGCTTTAAAAAGGATATGTTCTTTAATATATAAAAAAGATAAAAATGCCTAGATGCTTTAAAATGACTTGTATTTAGAAAAGAGTTAGAATGTTAAAATGACTTATATAAGTAATGAGATAGAGTAATAAGAAAGTAGTATTGTGAAGTGATAGTTAAAAGATCGGTAAGTGGTATTGAAGTAGTACAGCTTCTTAATTTACAAACCGGTGGTTGCTTAAGAGATAAACAATAAAGGTTTTTACAAAATTGAAGATTTAGAAGTGAAGTCTTTTTAAGACAGATGGTTAATTATTGTACTATAGAAAATGACTACTGGTGGGATTTTTGTGGATAGGTAAATATGTTGTTTGATTGTCTAGTTTGACTATTTGCATGTGCATTAATATTTATGGATAAAAAATATTTTTCTTGAAGGAACACATGTAATTTTAATATTTTTGAAAATCTTTTGCAACTCCTAGGTATTTAGCTAATATATGTGTATGGCACCAGTTAATCGATTGAGGGAACGCTAGCTGCTTAATTCACTGGTTCAGTTCAAGCTAGCTACCTTATTACCTTATTACCTGCCTGCAGTACTATCTGTACGTCCGGCCTGCTTCGGCGTGCTAAACCTCAACTCTGAAGATTAACACCCTTTTTATTTTTTAAGATATCACCTGAGAAGCCTATTTTGTTGAAAATGTAGGTTAGCTGTGGTTCTTGCGATTAAAGATCACAAAGTTTGTGATGATTCTATCTCAATCAATGTCTCGAAGGAACGACATGGTTAGTTTCCGTCTAGCTCGCTAGCTACCACTGCACCTGCCAGTGTGTGCAAATGTGCACGTATATATGATTTCTGGTCTGGTCAACTTACCAATGATTAACCCCAGTTGATGATTGATTGCCCATACTCCAGTTCAGCACCGTGCCGGTCAATAGTGGTATATTACATATACAACTATACAGGATACAGGATATGTTGGCTCCTTTGGCACAGCTTCCTTACTAAGCAATGATCTAGGTGCCAGATTAATTTGCTACTCGGATAATTTAAACTGTTTGTTGAAATTCTACAGTATATCCAAATAAATGTAGACCGTCTCAATTGATCAAACAGTCACAATTAACATCTTACCTAAAAATATGTCGACTGTAATTATTATATTTTTGAGAAAGTCGGTTGTTAATGTCTATTAATTAATTGCTGATAGGAAAAGATAAACAATTCACTTTATATTCTAACACTCCTCTCACGTGAGACTCTATCAAATCTCATGTGTGGAATAGAAGCGGCCGGGTTGTATTTTTTATTTAATTGCATGCCAGCTAGGATTCGAACTCGAGATCTCCGGCTCGGACACTATATTAAATTGTATTGTCTGAAAAGTTATATTTCAACAGAAAAAACACGTTTGGCAGATGAGAACAAATGGACAACGCTGTATATAAATAATTTTAAGTTACTGTGAGACTTAAGGAAAGTAAGATTAATTATCAGAGCAGCGACCTCCTGCCCTCTCCTGGTCCTTATAATAGACCGTAGTAGCAGTGCCATGTTCTGCGTGTTGCTGCATATTTGGATGCGTGGACCATCTGAGCCAATTTGGCAGGCGCAGAAGATCCCACACGCTCGATGACTTAAGGTTGACGATTGCATGACGTGGCTAAGCACAAGATTAATTTAGTTTGAAGTTAAATTTTGGCTTAAGTAATCGTCATCATAAGCGCCGGCAAGTGATTAGCGTCGGGGAACAACATGATTGGCTCTCGTAGCTAGCTGTAATGCTATATGCATCTAGCTAATAAGCTTATACCCTATCGTACATATATAGATATATAGGGTACATTATCTATCTTAATTCGGTACTCCCACAAATACAAGGATTTCTAGAATACGAGTGTTTCTTCTATCATCTGCTACACATTTAATTTTCTTCTCATCTTATCTCCAGGGGGTGGGGGTGTTTGGTATGGCTTTAGCTCCCAGATCCACGTATGGTGGAGTTGAAGCCAAACCAAACAGTTTTAGATAAAAAAAAGCCATATCCAAAAAATATATAAATGATCAGGGGTAAGATTGTCTTTTTCCCTCATATCTACCTTTTCAGGATTTTTGGAGCTAACAGGCTAACCAAACATTTTTTTACATAGCTCTAGATTCAATAGGATCTAGATTCAGGTGGATTCAGATCTAGAATCTAAAATCTAGGATCTAGAGCTCTACCAAACAGGCGCTTAGTATCATTCCACTTAAAAATTCTTATATTTGTGGATAGCTAGAGAGTAATAAAGCATGTATTCACAAGCTAGCTACTTAATTGGTATAGCTTTTAGAAGTTGTTTCTAATTTGTCCGTTTTTGAAGCCTTCAAGCGTGTATATATTATCAATCGGTAGCATCGTCGTTTATTCACCTATCAAAGATAATCCCCTCACATCAGTGACCAATAGCCAGTGACATTATAATTACCCGATACATACGTGGATTATCACCCATCATAGATAAGGGGTTCTATGCTAGTGATGCCAATTTCTTTATGACTTAATTTATCCTTTCCTCTATTGTAGCTGGTGACTGAGGAAGTTTACAAACATATATACATAGTTAATAATTACAAACTTTGACAACTAATATACAGAAAAGTTGTAAGACTTGGGATACACAATGAAATTATTAGAACCGACATAAAAATCAAGTAAAGGACTACATTTCAGTTATATGTCTCATATCAAAATTAATTAAGCAGGCGCGCATTTACTATTCATGCTTAATTATCTGCTAGCTGTCAGAACACTAGCTAAGATTATTATATGTAGGGCAACATTGATAATATACAAATTAGATAGGCTAATTAAAATGGGCATGCAAGTTTTACGTCAATTACCCACATGGATCACATGGACTACAGTTCAAACTAGCTAACAAATTTCTCTCCTTACACCATTATTTTTGTACTTTCGAGGTCAGTACTATATATATCGTGCAATCACACTCTCCCTAATGCGACATCACATATTACGGAAGGGAATAATAATTGGCGATCTCTGAAAATTCCATCGGACAAAACTATATATGCAACTAACCCCCATGTATCTGACAAACTATCAATATCATATCTAACAGGACAAACAAACATTGTGTGATGTTCATGCACAAATATACAAAAGGAAAGTGATAAGAGGTTTGACACACAGGAAAGTGCAGGGATCTAGCTATATTGTCCATAGCTATCTCTTTTTTTCAATGACCTTTTTTAATTTTAAAGATTTCTAATGAGTAAATTAACCTCCTACATTTATCTGATGTGAGAGACCCATATTCTTGCTCTGGTTTTTTATATAAGTTATTTACCATGAGTGGTTTTACAGTCCTTGAGGAGGTAACCAAGAGGTACCAACAATTTTAGTGTTAATTCCTTTTGGTACCTGAGACAATGACAGGTACCAAAATTTACACTAAAACTATGGTACCTCTTGGTGTCTTCTAAAGACTATAAAATTTCTCTTTTATCATTGTTTAACTCTTTGTTAAATAAATGTTACCCTCTCACAAATAAACAAATTATGTTTTACAAAGCAGAAAAAATAAGAAGTAACAAATTCATTTGAGTTGATTTCTTAATTCTTGTG
>KE371913.1:9613-20091 GCA_000418225.1 Zizania latifolia
CTCTCCCCAAAAAAAACAAAGAAACATGCATGTTTATCAGTGATTTTATTTATCTAAATTAACATCCCAATAAAAGGAAAAGAAGTGAATGGACTAAAGATAACCTCACTTTTCTCAAAATAAATAATAAACCACTCAATCTTCTTGGGGGGCAAGTGAGATCTTTCAACAGTGTACACGAAAATTTTCTACTTGTATTGCTCAGAAACTTCACGAACAAACTTGTCCATGAATTGGCATTTCTTGTCAAAACCCCAACCTGGATTGTTCTGCAAAAGACAGGAGAAGCAAGAACGAATTATGCAAGGAGGAAACAAATACATAAATACACTATACAAGGTCGCCAGAATTCTTTTTGTAGGAATGCATGTAAAAATTGTGCATCATTTAATGATTATGAAGATATGTTACCGAACAAGATGAAGACAAACAGTATGGTACATTTTTTGTATTCGTGATGATAATAGCGGAATCTCCCGGTATGTAGTGCTGCTTCGGTCAGGTATTTGCAACTAGCCGACTTAAAGCATGTTCAATTGGCCAGCTTTGAGAAAGATGGGAAAAGCAATTTCGAATATATCGTCTGAGACAGCAAGCCATGATAAGCATAGGCAATATATGTTACAGAACCAGAGTACCGGACTAGCTTAGTTAGACCAGACTACAGATGAGACTTGACACCTTAAAGTGGTCACTGGTATAGCTAGAATGGTAATATGATAGAGCACTGTTTTTTAAAGCAAGCTGACTACAAATGGTAATGCTAGAACTTCACATGGATATCAACTTAGAAAGTTAGACATGAATAATGTTTTTTCCATCACCACTGGCGATTCAGAAATCAGAAATTGGATTGTATAGATGGCACCATACAAAATCAACCCATCAATATTATGAATACTGTTGCCTAAAAAAAGTGTATACTGTTCAGAGCATCAATTGTAAGAAAACAAACCTTAAGCGACAATAGAGTTTTATCAGTAAATCGCTTCACTGAAGAGGGTATATTTTCTGGGAGAGTATTGGCAACTCTTTGCAGCTCCTCTTCTTGTTGTTTTGCAGTTACAACATCAGGGCCACTGTACATATCTATCAGTTCTTTCATATGGGGTGCCCTTGCCATTACATCTTTCTCAGCTTCCTGATAGTAATACAGCACATTGTACTGGGTTAGTTGTAGACAAAAAAACTCATTTTAGCAGCAAGGTGAATACAACAATTAGTTGAAGCATGTACTGGTTCGTATATTAGGGGAAGCCTATGAGACAATTCACTTGCATGAACATTTCTGAGGAGAAAAATAATATGGTGCAAGGAAAATCAAATAAATCACCTCCCATTCCTCCTGGTTCTTGATGCCCTCATACGCAACTATGAATGGCTTCACCTTCTGTAGCATCTCCTCCAATGACATTGGCGGCTTTTCTTCAATGTCTGGATTACCAAAATTCACGTGGTACTCCGGCTCAAACTCAATCTGCACACACAAACCAATAGGAAAAACAAAACATCAGGAACCTTGCATGAACACCGAGATCTGACAGTTTTGCAAACTCAACCGTATTACACTATTACTACACGGACCATGTTATTGGTGTGAGCAGCATCAAGGTATGCATCCTCCATTGGGTCTGGCAATGCATTATCCGCCGCCTCCTCAAATGCTTGGTTGAAAATCTTCATCCTTTCCTCGCCGAGTCGCTTCTCGAATCTGTCGCCATCGGCGTTATCCCCCAAGTAGACCCCTAACTCATCGCCTTCGTCAGCAGGGCCGCGGCCGCCGCGACCCCCGCCGCCACGTCCGCCATCGTCGCCGCCGCCCAGAAGCTCCATAGCGCGCTTCACGGCCTCCTCAGTTGACAACTTTGGCTTCCCGCTGGGAGCCGAAGCCGACGCGGCCTTCGCCTTCATCTCCTCGCGACGTCGGATGAAGCGATTATCCTCCTGGGGTCTATCCACTGGTTGCTGCTTTAGTGGCACACCACGGCCAGCGCCAGACGAAGGGAGCGGACGCGGCGGAGGAGGCAGCGGCTCGGAGGACGAGGCTTCGGCGGTAGGCGCCTCCTGACCGGAGGGCGGAGGGGCGTCGAAGCGCTTGTTGGAGACCGGCTGCTTGGGGGCAACCTCACCGGGAGGCGGCGTAGGAATCTGCGATCCACGACCGCGGCCCGCGCCAGGGAGCGGCGAGAAGGACTGGATGATGGGGGAGGTCGGGGTCACGGCCTCACCGCGCCCGCGTCCAACGGGTGCCGGGGAGGAGAAGGGATCCGCGACATCGTCGTCTGGGATGGGGCTCCCGGGAGCGCGCGTCGGCGCAGAGGGCGGCAGGCCGCGCCCGCTTCCACGCCCGGCGCCACCGCCGATGCCGGAGAAGGAGGAGAAGGCGGCGGCGTAGGAGGAGGGGAGGTACGCGTGCCGCCTGGCAGCGGCGGCGGCGGCGCCGATGCCCCTCATAGTGGTGGTGGGATGTGCTGGTTAGGGCTGGGCTCGAGTGACTCCGCTACTGCTCGACGAAATGGTTAGGCGCGATGCGAGGTACGGGTTCCTTGATTTTCTTTTTTTGTGGGCCGTTGGATCGGGAGGTTGTTCTTACGACCTATGATCCTCTCCGTTGATTCGTCACTTAGGTCCCTTGGATTTTCCACATAGTGTTTCACCAATTTAAGAGCATTTCAAAATTTTCGTTTGCTTCCCTTTAAAAAACACATTTTTGATACTCTTAGACCAGGGAGCTTCTTATAGAAATAGCAATTTTTAGAATACGAGGTTTTACTAATGTTATGTTTAGTTCAGCTTTTTTAATCAGTTTTTTTATTGAGAAGCTGAAAGCTTTAAACAGGTTTACGGGCAAACTAGCTTTTCAAGTGCTACTTTTTCCTGTACAAATTGGAGAAGCTGTAAAAGTTACTTCTACCTCAACTTTGACAGCTTCTCAGCGTAGACTTCACAAAAATTACACACTATACCATTAAAAGTTTAGAAAATTACTTTCACTCTAACTTTCACAATTTCTTAGCTTTTATACAACTCACAGCTCACGATAGCTTTTACAGAATCTACAACTCAACCAAATACACCCTAAACGGTTCATATTCTGGATCCATATTGTGAGATTATGAAACTCGATAACAGTAGAATCTAAAAATAAACCAGAATCTAAAAATTAGAAAAAAACAACGTTTTTAAATTCTCGTAAGCTGTTTCTCACAATCTTCAGCTCTCCAAACGGGCTCAAACAGTATAAGTGTTAGGATTGCGCAGAGAAGCTAAAAAGTTGGGCCCACGAAACAAACAATACGAGCATCCACAGGCCGCTTTTTATGGGCCATGAGAGCTCACGTGTCGTGCGGCCTGCTACACTGCCGCCAGCGTACGGGCCGGCCATCGTCGTGCCAGAGGCTAGAGGCTTATCTGCCGAAAACTTCCTAATATTTTGGAATGCTAATCTTACATAATCACTATTTTGTGATAGATACTAACTACCATTAATTGTTATTAATCAGTATTAATATTATCATGACAATCACTAATTAAAAATTGACTAATTAACATTTATCAATTACTAACTATTAACAGTAGCGAATGTGCTAATTGTTAGCTAGCTAATAGTTAGTTGGCTAAAAATTAATCTATGCATGTTTGGATACTTTGAACTAATAGATGAGTAAAGTTAATTTTGCCCTATAGTAATCACGCTACAGAAGAAGGGGCAAAATAGTCCAAAGGCCATATTATCTCAAATTAGTTCACTTTTATAGATTAATGGGCTAACTATTAGAGCTAATAGTTAGTTCACCAATTAGTTATACTGTTTGGATAAACTAAAGCTAATTTTTAACCGCTAACTGTTAATCTATAGGATCTAAACATGGCTTTTATAATTTTATTACATAGATTCAGGCCACACCACCGACAGTTGAGGTCTCGAGAGGGCATGCATGCATATGCATGGCTGAAATAACAAGGTCAACAAAGATGGCAGTGTAATTAACCCCCGGTAGTTATAAAAATAAAAGATAGAAAAGCACAGCAAACAAGACAAAGCAACACACCTTAGCTCAACCAAAGCAAAAAAGAAAAAAAAAACGGTGTGACGAACAAAAGGGGTCATGCATGCAGACGCGTACGCCCAAAGTCCATAGGCCTAGTAAAGAAGATGATATGAGGCTAGGGTCGGATCATTTTTATTACATGCGGGGGCTATCGGATCATGGTATGTACCAATATATCGTTTAACTCGTGGGTTTTTATAAAATATAAAAAAGTTATCGATGCATGTTGTAAAAAGTAATGTCACGAGTTATAGACTAATAGCTAATGTAACATTGTGAATCCACCGTATCTAAACCTCTCGTATCGTCATCGTCGTAGACGTCCCAACCGCACCTCTAGTGTTACCTTTGTTGTTGTCATCCACATCTACTGTGTCACCGTCATCGCCCCTACATTTGTTGGTCCATGCACTATTTTTGCGTCACCGCTTCCTACTAGTCAGGTTTGTGGGTACCTAACAGGTTTGGATTTGAGTTGGTATTTTAATCTGGTATAGGATGTGGGTCTAGGTTTAAGTGGGAGCGGGTCAGAGTGCAGTATTACTTAAGTGAATTTTTCTTCTAAATCAACTATGTTCTGTTGTCACTAGTGTACATATAATGTTATATCAGTGTTGATTGGCAACCACCCATAGATGCCGATTATGATATCGACACTACTAAAATAACACCAATTACATAAATTTATTAGTACCGGTTCTATAATCTATAATACCAACCAACTCATAAAAGGATCGTACATAATACTATAAATGTATAATTTTTGAGCTTTTTCGCAAAGGGCTAGCTAGCCATTGACGAAAGAAAGAACTCGAGTGTACGTGTTCACACAGTGGCGTGAATTCTACACCATGATTACGTACTTATGAAAGGCTCTAATGGGGCACGTACGCCTAACAAAGACTAGAAAACGGGAAGATCTTGGTGGTCTAATCATTTCATGACAAAGATCAGGGCGTACCCATCGATCGATCAAACTAGTGTGTGTGTGTGTGTGTCTGAATATCAGATTCAGGCAAGAGAAAGGAATTAAATCCAGTGTATATATCATGCATGCATACTTAACAGTTAGCTGTTTAATTAGCTGTGCTACCAGCTGTTAGCTAGAGATAGAGCGATCCACTTATCCACATGATGATCTAATCTGGTCTTTAGATGAAAGATAGAAGCTTAGCTTGCAAACATTAATTCCACATGTCATGTCTGATCAGAGAGCATCTCTTAATGTGTGCTTCAAACGCAAGCTACCATCCAAAGTGGATACTTGCATGGTGATCGTGATTTTCTGAGCTCAATGAGAGCTCAAAGTTAAGGACCGACTTTACAACAAGGTGATATTTTAAGTACGAATGCGCCTGCATGCATGCTTACTAGCTAGCTAGTTGCTCAGCTCGATCGATCGCTGCACGTGGATTATTTCCGTAGCGAATCTCACTCACTGCTCGTTTAATAATTGGCTGTCAATTGTCACTTGTCAGAGCTCCGAAAATTCTCCAGCTACTTAATAAGCTAGTTCAGCATGTCAATCCAGAAGAGGTCTCAGGTTAAGTTGGTACTGACGAGAACAGTGATATTATATCTGAATAGGGTGAAATTTATCAGATTGAAAAGTTCACAAGGAAAATTGGACGATTACGTTCAAGGTGAAGAATGGACTCTGACCAAAGTTTATGAGCCAAAAAATGGACCTTTTAATTTCCTATATGTGCTATGAAAACGAGGAGTACTACTACAAAAAATTTATGTTGTTTCTTATCATAGCTGACCATTCCTAAAAGCAATATTGATCACTCTAAATCAAAATGAAAATGGGTGTTTCATTGGAATCTTTGCTTAATCGTCAAAGAAGAGAGCATCTATTCCCTCTGAGATAAAGAAAACGGCGTTTCATTCCCCCTCATGGGAGGTACAGGGAAAGGACTGAGCTAGCTTGCTCTACAATGTTTTCTCATCCTCTCCCAAATGGGCCCCTAAAACCACAATTTTGACCTTCCATTATTTTTTGTTTGGGTTTGTATATGTCATACTGGGATGCTTAATGACGTATGCATATATGCATCGGAGACAATATTCTATTCTGCTCCCTCTGTTTTAAAAATATTTTACTTCTAATTATTCTATCTTGACCAAAAAACTTAATTTTTATTTCATTACATACTCTTAATTCAAAAATCAAAAAAAAATTATACCTTTAATATCTCTTAACTATCACTTCATAATACTAAATATAATTATTCTTATTTAATAAGAGGTATTTTGGTCTTAGTGAGTGAGTTGGATTATAAGCTATTCACTTTTGATGAATTCTTTGAGGCAACGATACTTGTGGACAAGGTACTTGTTCGTCGTTCTCATCTGCTATGAACACATGACAACTCAGACTATTGATTGTCCTAGAAACACATATGCACCCGCTAAATTTACACTAGGCAGCTAACAAATTCCAACATTATATATGTGTAGCATGTAAATGGAAAATTGCATTGCTACAGAAATCATCATCAGTGTCAGGTCAAAATCATTATTAGTTTTGAGTTTTGAACCGCCACTGATTAGTCGGAACTGATAGTCCATGACTATCAGCGGCGGTTCTGGAACCGTCACAGCGGCGGTTCTGGAACCGTCACTGATAGCCAATTTCAGTGTCGATTCGTATTACAAACCATCACTAATAGTGCACAGCATACATGTCAGGGATATAACCCTCGGTACTACACAATGAGCTTATCAGCCTAGATCAAGAGCAGGCCAAGCCTAGCATTGAAGTTCGGTATGACCCATGAAAGAAGTTCGGTCCCTATAAGAAAGATTAAGTCTTTATTTGGGAGCTGAGTCCTAGATCCAGTACAAAGAGATATGTTTGTACTAGAATCTATATAATTAGAGAATTAGCACCCAAATTCGATATGTGATCTTAGGAAACTGACTCGATGTAGAGTTCTGGGTTATTGGGCTCGCCCCTTGATTATATAAGGGGGGCGAGGCATCCCAGAGACATCTAATCACGTCTTATTCTTTATGCTTTTATGTTTTGTAAGCTTAGACATCATATAATACACTAAAGCATTGGACGTATGGCTATTATCCCTCGGGAAGCCTGAACTAGTATAAATATTGGTTTTTGTTTTCTAGAGTCAACCATCAGGTTTGAAGGCACTGCACTTCTCTAACACATCTATTCACCACCTCAGGTACCTCCTGGGTGGACTGCTCGGTGATTCATTGATAGTTGGCACGCCAGGTAGGGGGTAGCGGCGACTTTCGCCAGAATCCGATGGCATCCCCTTTGGAATTTTTCGTGCCCGCTGGCTCCATCTTCATGTTCAGGAGCTTGACCTTCACTGGTGATTCAGTAGGGCAGCTTGTCCTATCACAGCCCGCACCAGGCGTCATTCTCGAGCCGGTTAGCTCGGGGAGATTGGCTCCACCTTCAATTCCTAAGCAGGTCGGCTGATCCGGCTTCAGTCAGGTTCCAGACAGCCTCGAGCACCATGTCATCTTTTCCAGCAAAAAAGGTTCGATCATCCGACACCGATGGGCAAAAGTTGGGATCACCGACGAACCCAAGGGCCATCCTCGGCCGATTAGTCCTCGGTTCCTAACAAACCTCATCATGATGGCTGAGGATGATGCGTCTTCTTCCAGTAGCGACCGACGTAGGTATGCCGCAGCAGCAAGGGTTACGTAAGATGATGGGGTCCGCCGCAATCTTGACGATGAATTCACCTTAGAGTTCAATGGTCAGAGAGTCTTCAAGAGCCGATTTTATGCCTCACTTTTTTGTAATAGACTTCTTCTGTTTTTGTCAATAAAGCAGATATGTTCTGGCACTCATCGACCTTGGAACGCTTCTTCTTTGACCCTACCGACTACTTTCTCCCCTAGACATGCAACTGGGTCAGGAAGGGGTAAGCTTTATAGCTGTACACCCGCAATCGATCATTTTTTTGCTGACCTCGTCGACTACTTCCTCCCCTAGACATGCAGCTGGGCTAGGAAGGGGTAAGCTTCACAGCTGTACACCCATAGTCGAGCAGTTTTTCGCTAACCCACGTTGACTACATCCCCCTCTAAGTTGGGCGCTAAAAGGCCACCGTGCAGGCAACCGGACCTAGGAGTGGGTAGGCTTTTTAGCCATACACCTGCAGTCGCATATCTTCGCTGACCTCGCCGACTACATCCCCCTCCAAGTTGGGTGCCAAAAGGCCACCGTGCACACAACTGGACCCAGGAGAGGGTAGGCTTTTTAACCGTACACCCACAATCGAGCATCTTCACCGACCATGCCAAACTTCACCAACTACATCCCCCGCCATGTTGGGCGCCTGTCATGTCGTCATGCATACAACCGGCCCGGGGAGAGGGTAAGCTCTTTAGCTAAATACCTGCAATCATGCTGCACCAAGGTACACCCTACATCGCTAAACTGTAGGACTCCTTCTCACCGTGTGGGTGAAGAAGCAAAACTCATGACGCCTATAACCATATAACCACACCAGGGGCTTAGGATTCAACCTCGACGGCACAAAGAACTCAACTACTTTCAGAGCCTCAAAACTCTCAAAACATCAAGTTACCCCACGTCAAGTTTCTAGGGCACCAACGACTCCAGTCCACGATGATTTCAAGACAAAAGATCATTCCACCAGCCAAGGACAAAGTATCTCCTTAAAAAATTAAACATAACTAATTGTTTTTATAGAAACTATACTACTTCGAAGGAGAGTGTAGAAACGGAGAGGAGCAAAGACTGAATGCTTTATTGATATCCGCAGGAGATTATATACCCAACGTATTACATAGCGCATACAAGCTGTTAGGCGGTGAGCGAATCCCGTGGACGAGCGAGGCTGCATGGCGCATGCAGGACGTTGAGTGGCTAGCGAGGCCTACGGACGAGTGAGTCGTGAGGCTGCACGGCGTAGGCAGGACGTTGAGCGTCGAGAGCGAGTCTTCTGGACGCGATAAGCACCGACTGTTAACACCCCCCCGCAATCTCGGTGTCTGGGCAGTGGACGCAGAGATTGTCTCAGAATGCGATGAAGGATGACGAAGGCAACCCTTTGGTGAATATGTCGGCCAGTTGGTGCACGCTCAGTGTATGCATGACGCGGAGTTCGCCAAGCGCCACTTTCTCCCTGACGAAGTGGATGTCCAGCTCGATGTGTTTTGTGCGCTTGTGATGAACGGGGTTCCGCAACATGTAGACCGTGGAGACGTTGTCGCATAATACAACGGTTGCTTTGGTGATGGGGTGATGCAGTTCGCCGAGCAGCTGGCGGATCTAGGAACACTCAGCGACGGTATTTGCGACGCCACGGTATTCGGCTTCAGCGCTTGATCGAGAGACAGTCGTTTGTTTCTTTGATGACCAGGAGATGAGCGTGTCGCCGAGGAAGACGCAAAATCCAGAAGTGGAACGCCTGGTGTCTGAGCATCCGGCCCAATCCGCATCCGAGTACGCTGTGATCGATGTCGATGGAGATGCTCGGAGGAGGATGCCGACTGTAGGCGTGCCCTTGATGTAGCGGAGGACACGCTTGAGCATGGTGTAGTGGACGTCTCGAGGGGAGTGCATATGAAGGCAAAGCTGCTAGACGATGTAAGCGATATCAGGTCACGTCATTGTCAGGTATTGTAGTGCTCCAGCCATACAGCGGTAAAATGATGTGTTAGATATGAGTTCGTCGTCGGTCGTGGACATCTTGGGCTTGGTGTCGGTTGGTGTAGAGATGCTCTTGCAGTTGTTCATCCCAGCGCGTTCGAGGACATCGGTGGTGTACTGGGCTCCATCGTTTGTCCGACGGACGTCGATGCCGAGGAAGTACAAGAGGTCTCCAAGGTCCTTTACTGTGAACATCGTCTTGAGTTGAGCAATGACATGTCGGAGGAGAGCTGTTGTCGAGGCAGTGAGAACCATGTTGTCGATGTAGAGGAGGTGGTATGCGGTGCCAGTACTTGTGCGCAGGACGAACAGTGAAGAATCCGAACGTGTCCGCGTGAAGCCGATCGACGTGACGAACTCGACGAAGCGGGTGAACCATGCACGCGGAGCTTGGTGGAGTCCGTGGAGGGATTTGGACAGTAGACAGACGGCGTTGGAGCGGTGAGCATCGGTGAAACCTGTGGGTTGTTGACAGTAAACACGTTCTTGTAAATTGCCATGGAGAAACGCATTTGATACGTCCAGTTGATGGGCCGGCCACTGCTTGCAAGCGGCGAGGGTGAGCACTGTGCATATGGTGGCCGGCTTCACCACTGGAGTGAAGGTTTCGCCGAAGTCCACGCCAGGCCGTTGCGAGAAGCCGCGAACTACCCAGCGCGCTTTGTATCTCTCAAGTGTGCCGTCGGCGCGTAGCTTGTGCTTGAAGACCCATTTCCCGGTGATGACGCAAGCGCCGGGAGGACGATCCACCAAAGTCCACG
>ASSH01052186.1:0-19085 GCA_000418225.1 Zizania latifolia
GCTAGGAAGAAGAATTAACAAATCTGGGCTTAGATCCACGGCATAAAATTCTAATCAAGGACAACGAAAAGCTGGAGAAATTTAAAAACTCTCAAAAGGCCTATACTAAATTTGTGATCCCCAAATCCATAGAATAATCACCAAGAATTAACAAATCAAACACCCAAACCGGCCACAGATATTTGCAGACAGAGAGGGAGAGAGAAACCCTTACAAGAACTCAGCCATCGGGCGCCTCCTCCAATTGCTTCAAACCAGCCGAGAATTCCCTCCCCGCCGCCGGTGAGCTAGCTAGCACAGCAAGAGCAGATCCCACCGCCGCCGAGCTCGGTCGTCGCTCTCTCCAGCTAGCGCCGGCGCTCCGATCGATCAGCGTAAACCCTAGCAGCAGCCTGCCAGCTACAGAGCAGCAGCTAGCTAGCTTAGCGTGGAGAGAACGATCGATGTGGAAGACGACCTGCGAAGGTTGTGGTGGGTATTTGCACTGAGGAATAAATGATCAGCGTCGCTGTCGCTGTCGCGTCGCTGTCCTTCTACCACCATGCTGCCCTCTTGTTGCTCCCCCGTCTCACACTTCACTCTCCATCGATCACCTCTGTGGAGTGGACATCAAATCAAATTAAGTGTTACTAGCAGTCTAGCATTAACATGGGTTAGATTAGCAACACACATGCACGCATATGCCTCTCTAAATATTTGTGCATCTTAATTTCGTAGAATATATACCTTGATTACCTTCAATTCTGTTCCTCGGATTACACTACTAACCTGGCGATCGAATTTGTTTAATCTAACAAAAGTGTTTTGAATGTTTCATGAGTAGCTACATTGAGTGAACTTTCAATTGATTTTCTTTTAATTAGCATGGTGTTGAATATAATGCTAGCTAGATCGAACAACAAATGGAAAAGTTGGTGAATGTTTTGCAAAAAAGAAGTTGCTTATATATTATATACAACACATATCTGGTGAGAAATCGGTACCATGCATGCATGTATATGTCTAATCCAAAACATAATTTAAATTTTGCTAGATTAATTGCTGATGAAATTGTGAGATTATTCCTAGTAAAATACGGTATCCTTACAAATCTTTCAACATCGAAATCTAGGAAGCTAGTTTAGTCTAGGGACCATCCATCTTTTGAGCATAGCAAGCAGGACCACACCTACTTTAATTTTATCCTCAGTAAAGACATAAATTTGGACCCGGAAAGGGGAGAAATAATCAGATTAGATAATTTCCATGAAAAGGAAAAGGAGTTTGGATTATTATCACCTTCTCATGTTCAACCAGGAAAAAACTGTGAGCAGATCAGTAGTTTGATTGTTTTTCATTGCTCTAATATTTTTTTGAAGCGACAGAAGCACTGCCGGAATATATTAGAGTAGAGTTAAGAATGTACAAAGGCGAGGAAAAAAGAAACGGGGGAGGGGGGTAGAAAGGGAGGGAGGCCAGGCATGTGGCTCCAGCCTCAGACCATGTTCTGGCCTCCTCCTTAATTTTTTGAAGAATATCTAAGGGGCCACTCTCGAGGTGTCGGAAGATTATGGCGTTTCGCTCCTTTTAGATTTCCCAAATGACCAAGATAATTAGGGAGGATACAGTCTTCCTCGGCTGCCCAGACCTTGAGGCAAGAGAGGTCCACCAGAGGTCAACTGAGGTAGTGGGGGTGCCCAAGGGCTGACGGCTTTTTAGAGAGATAATCTCGGACCAGTCGACGACACCATCCCATATCCTCTTGGACAATCTGCAATTACCGAAGAGATGAAGTACGGATTCAGGCTCCTGTCTGCAGAGAACACAATTTGGGGGATGGGGCCATCCTCTAGTAGCCAGGCAGTCAGTAGTCCATAGTCTGTTCTGGATGGCGAGCCAGGCAAAGAATTTGCATTTCGGCGGGGCCCAAGTTTTCCATATGAGCTTTGTGTAGCCTGTGCTGACCGAATCATTGAATTGAGCAAGGTATGCTGATTTGGTCATGAAAATTCCAGAGTAATGTGCCTTCCAGATGATCTCATCTGCAATCTCGGGTCGGAGCTGGATAAGGTGGACTTTGGACCAAAGCTTAGCGAATTCCTCTAAGGCTTGGTTGGAGATGAGGAAGCCCGAGTAATCAAGGTCCCGAATCCATCTGTTGTCTTGGCCGTCGAGACCGAGATGCTCTTATGCCGGGCAGCAGAGAAAATGTTCGGCGCCAAGTCCATCGGTCGGTAGCCATCAAGCCAGGGCAAAATCTAGAATTTTACTCTATGGCCGTTTCCACTGTGAACTTTCGTAAGGGCGGCGAAAAGCTGGCGGTCGACTTCATTGCAGGGGATTTCAGGGCCCACCCAAGGCCTAGCTGAGAGGTGCCATTCTTGTCAAAACCAGCGTAAACGGAGAGCGCGGGAGAAGAATTGGAGCTGAAGAATCCCCAACCCTCCTAGGCACGTGGGGCGGTAGACCTTAGTCCAGTTGACCTTGCACTTGCCTATCGTTAAGGAGTCCATGTTTGACCAGAGGAAGCGCCTCCTTTTTTTGTCGACGCTAGTTGTGAGGTGTTTAGGCGCTTTTATCGCTGACAACAGGTAAGTTGGGATCGAGGAGAGGATCAATTTGACCAACGTGAGTCGCTCGCTGTGAGAAAGGAGCTTCCCTCGCCAGGCCGATAGTCGGTTCGCAATCTTGTCGTCAATGAATTGGAGGTCAGCACGATGAAGACGATGTATTGTGAGTGGCAGCCCCAAGTACTTCAGGGGAAAGGATGTCATGGGGACAAGGAAGCCCTGAAGAATATCATTGAGGTTTAGGTCAATGCAGCGGATCGGTACCACCTGGCTCTTAGAGATGTTGACTGAGAGGCCCGAGGCTAGACCGAATTCACGCAGGATGATAGATAGGGTGTCTATTTCTTCTTTTGATGGCTTGCAAAAAATTACCGCATCATCCACATAAAGCGAAATTCTGACAGAGGTCAGTCTGCCGTTTAAGACTGGGCTAAGGAGTCCCCATTCCGTTGCTTTCTGGAGCAGTCTTTGGAGAGGGTCAATGGCTAGGATGAAAAGAAATGAGGATAAGGGATCGCCCTGTCGAAGCCCTTGACGGTGCCAAATCTGATGTCCCGGTATGCCGTTGAGGAGCACTCTTGAGGAGGAGGTGGACAGGATATTAGCCATCCAGTCACGCCAACGTGTCGGGAACCCCAGCCAAGTGAGTAACTCGATTAAATAATCCCAATGCACCGAGTCGAAAGCTTTGGTTATGTCAAGCTTTAGGAGCAATGATGGTGAGTGTAGTAGGTTTAGGCGACGAGCAACATTGCGCACATGCATGAAGTTGTCGTGAATACTTCTGCCTTTAATTAGCAAGTAGCAGACGTACATGTACATATACAGCTGCTGGCAAATGTTAGCAGTGTTAATACTTTATTATATTATTAAGAGAGGGTGAAAAGAAGCATCAAGTTCATTCTGGAGACTTCAGAATTTACTACGTTAATCAGGTAAAAATAGAGAGATTGTCACCGTTGGATGGTGATGAATGTCACTACCGGAATTCAAGATTTTGCCGTGCGCCATAGGCCACAGCAAAACTCTAAATATACTTGGTGAAGAGTTCGCCGAGTGTTATACTCGATGAAAAACACTCGGTAAACCCTTTGTCAGAGAACAAGGGTTTGCCTAGTGTTTTTTGTCGGACACTCGGTAAATCCGTTTGCCGAGTGTCAGACGCAGTACTTGGCAAACAAAAGTGCCAAACGACTACAGGTACCATGACGGCCGGTTTGCTGAGTGCCCCATGCATCACTCGGTAAACCCTAGAAAGCATGGTGCCCTAGGAGCGCGTCACATGTCTGGCCGAGCGCACGGACACGTGGCACGCTCCGTTAGTGGTACTTGGCAAACACCCGACACGCCATCAGCCCCCGTTTGGTTAGACACGTGGTCAAGTGTTTGCCGAGTATAATTTTTTACCGAGTGTTTTGGTCGAATTTTTATCGAGTGTATTTCTTCGCCGAGTGCCGGAGGGTTTGCCAAGTGCTTTCTTTAGGCACTCGGCTTTGGACGTGTTAGCCGAGTGCCCAAGGGAATATATTCAGCAAACCCTCCGACACTCGGCAAAGACAGCGTTTCTGGTAGTGTGTAGATTGATTATTATAGTGTACATGGTTATTCTATATGTATAAGCGAGTATTGTTGTATTTGCATAAAAAAATTAATATTTGTATATCAAATACCATTCTTCTTTCAAATAAAATTTAACCTAGCTCTGCACAAATATAACGGGTTCTATTGGGAAAATCTGATAGTTTGCTTCTTACAAGTGGAATCAAGCAATGCAAGTTGCATTGATCGTAAAAATTTTCTGGGCATCGTATGGTACATTATTGTTAAGTTGTTGTTTATATAGAATATTTGGGACATTTGAATACTAAATATGCAGTGTTTTTTTAGAGAAATGTCAGAGGTACGGTGTAGGCGTTCTGTACAATGCACACTCATACTTTTGTTGCAAGTTGCATGGATGAAGCACACAACCATGCGCATGCACTAAATATCAGGCTAGCTGGTATCATAAATCAGAACAATGTCTCTAGCTACTTTATACGGTGGCCATATAACTAGCAGCACACACTGCACCCAGTCATGCCCATCGATCATCCGAATCAACATTGTCTCATTTGCCCTCCCTCCGATCCCTCTCTCTCTCTCTCTACCTCTCACCCACAAAATTTAGTCGTTTGATATTTCCTCGGTGAATCTTTCCTTTCGTAATTTCTAACTTTATTTCACTAGCACAAAAAACATCAAATATGTGTCTGTTATAAACCCTGCATATGTATTGCTTTTTATACAGCGATAGAAAAATAACATGAATATCATGTTGTTATTTGTGCCAGTTCATAAGGCTAGATAAGTTGCTTGGTAGCAGGCTTGCTCTGTTAAAATGACAAAATAGGAGAAGCTGCTTGGTGGCAAGCTTAGTCTAAGGTGGAGAAATGTTGGAAAGATATTGAGGAGGATTATTGCAAAGCAATCCAGAGAAATACAACAGCGTGTTATATTCCGATGATCCGAAGAAAAAATGTTTTATTTTAAAATGATGGAGGTTAGTACCTCAATCTAAGCTTTATAACACTTAGAGGTTTTAAAAATCATTCATATAAAATAAACCTAGCTAAGCCATTCTTTTTGCGAGGCACATCATAAACTAACCTAAGTCATTCTCACACTTGTCTACTCCAACACTAGAGTACGAAGAACAGTGAGAAGGAGATCAACTTCGCCGAGGAACCTTCCATGGAGGAATTCGCCGAAGAGCAAGACTACCAAAAGAATAGGGTTTCAAGCCTAGTCCTTCAGTACAGTTTGTTGTTATGTTGAATTGTTTCCACCGGACTTTTGTAATGAATGATTGCTATGGGTATGTCCAATTAGTAGCTTTGTAAGACTATTCTATTATTGTATTAAGACATATATATAATGAACTACTGTTAGATTGAAAGAATATCAAGTTTGGTATTCAGTTTGATGTGAAATGTAACTCTATATATGCTTTGGTATAGATTGTCTGTATAAGTCCATAAAATGTAGAACATGGAAGGAGAATAGGGTAAATCTAAATCAACAAGAAAAGTGAATAGTGTCGAGTAATATAACAACCAATGAGTGTATTTTACCATGTAATTCACCATAGATGAGGAAAATGGAGGGAGAATCGAGTTAAACTAATCTTAGAGCAACCAATTTCCAACAAATTTTGATCCTAAGGAACAAAATCACCTCCTCCCCTAGCTGGTGGAGCAAAGAACAAAGCTCATCTCTAGTTAGGCCATGTTTGTTTTAGTTTAGGATTATAATAATCTTATTTGTTGGTAGAAAGTATAAACAAACGAGTCAATTATTAAGTCAGTTTATTATAATCCGCAACCCAGCTTATAGTTCACTAATAAGTTAGTGCAACATAACTTTTTCAGTTTATTAATTACTCTTGAAAACACTAAAATACTTATTATACTTGGTAGAAATTATCCACCATCATCCTATATCCAAATCTAAGCCTCTTCACAGCTGAACACTTTATTTTAAAGACATTGCAGTCTTTTATCATTTCGACGTAACAATCCATATAGCAATATATAGATTGTCAAACAATCCATGGCTTATTTTTTTTACATTCCGTATCTTATTTTTCTTCAGATTATAAGTCATTTATTATAATCACCACCTGTTTTCTAGTAGTGCCTGTTACTGTGTTACGTATGTCAAAGAGGTCATGCATGCAAGGATATTCTGCAGCAATCTTTTCGTTGCATTGGGGGCATGCATGCAAGGCTGCATCACTGCAACATAACACCCAGAAGCGATAGCCACATCTCTGACATCTCATTGGCAAAGCCAGCCATGCTCATGCATGCGTGGATCGATCATATACATGGAGAGAGATTACATAAAACCGTGCAGAGTATCTTGCCATATATCTTGATGCCTGCCTACCTGCAGCTAGCTTGCAGCATGCAGACTTACCACACCTATGAATATAATCTATGATCCTCCTCGGTATCATCCATGCCTCAAAGCTGGCACTCTACCCTTTCTTGTGCAAAAGATTATTACAGCACTACTAGCTAGCAGTATAAGTAAGGATGCAAGCAAGAGCGAGACACGTCAAGGAGACACACACCTCAACATGCAGTTGCAGTCATCACAGCATCATTATAGATTGTTCCTTGGGACAACTCATCCAGAGGGCCCAAAAACTAACTGAAGGTCCCCAAGAGATGGCAAGCACAACAACGGAAAAGGAGGGGGATCCAAAAAAATTACTGCATGGATCGAGGTGCATGTGGAAGACACACACCTGCAGCTGTAAATGAATCGAGACTATATATAGCTGTAGGAAAACACAACAGCAGTTGGCCATGGAAACACCTGCTGCAAATGTGTGGGAAAAACATTCACGAGCAACACTATTACATGGCAGCTTTTTTTCCATGCATGGTTGCAATCCAAGCCAATGCTTGGAGCTTGGAGGCGGATCTGTGAATTCTAGGACCAATCTCTTACGAGTAATATCCATGTCTGTTGACTCTGTTCCACGAGGCCGGAGACACTAAGAAACATGCAAGCAGCGAGCAGTGCTTGCTAGCTGCCGTGTACCCTGCCTGTGAGCAGCAGCAGTCAAGTAGTGCCTGCCCCCTTCAGTGTTTCACGGCCATCATGTCTGCCTCGGCCGGCCGGCCGGCCGGCCCGGCCGGCTCTTCCCTTTTGAGCTAGCTCGTCTCAGCAGCTAGCTAGCAGAAGTCAGTAATTGCATGCTTCACTGCTCTGAATCTGAGCAGTGACCACTTCAATGCAACAAGGGGAAAGGGAGAGGGAGCCAGGGAGGGAGAGAGTTGCAGGGTGCGCAGCTGAAAAAAGAGGTGAGGTCGTAGTAGTGTAGGAGGTGGTCCTGTGACCTGTGGTGTGTGTGGGGAGGATGGACGAGGCAGGCAGAAGGAGCAGTGTTGGGGACAGCGGCCACTAGCGAGGGGCAATGAATGAAAGGTGTGACCTTTAAGTTTGTGTGTGCAGTGCAGTGCTGGCCAGGCTCCTGCCTGCATGCAAATCAAAGGGAACTGCAATGGAAATGCATGTACTAGCAGCTAGTAGTGTAGATGGATGGATATAGCTGGTTGGCTGGATAGATGTATACAGACCGGCCAGGCATGCAGGAGTATGCAGCCATTGGACATGCATGCAAACGGAGCAGATTCAGAGCAGCGGTATGCATGGCTGCCAGTACAGTATCCCATCGTCTTCCTCTCTCCCTAGCAAGCCGCTAGCTAGCTATCGACCTATCGTCCCGTTTCTGACCGACCGAGAGCCCGAGACCGACGCATGATGCCATCACGTACGTTTATGTACGTAGTACGACGCAGATGCATGGCCTCATTCAGCAAGCAGCCAGTAGATCGATCTCGATCTATATCGACCCGGTCGAATGATCGATCGATGCATGCAAGTATGCAACGCAGAGCCGCAGGTAGGCCGGTCCTGTGGCTCAGCTCCCAGCTCGCTTGCTCGCTATGAACATCTCGATCCTCATCTCGTCGTCTAGTCGCGGGCCGGCCGGCCGGTCGTAATTAATAAATTATTAATTGCTGTTCATCCACACCTAGCGATCGAGCTTAATTGGGGCTGTCCATCTGCCGACGTACGTACGTGTGTCTGCATCATCGATCGATCCATGTATGCATGGTGGATAGATCTTCGCGCGCCCGTGTGCGACAGTCGCGGCCGGCCCGGTTCTCTTGGCTGCTAGCTAGCTACCATGCATGCATGCATGCAGCATCTATCCAGGCGCCTCGATAGATCGATCGATCGATTGCAGTATCGATCACATTTATAGTGCACAGCGTCTCGATCGTGATCCATATATGCATGCATGGTTGGTTGGTTAAGCAGCGCAGATGGAGTCAAACTTGGCATCTTTCAGGCCGTGATTGTACATTTGACATGATGGGGTTCTTCACGGTTGTAGCAAGCGAGGTGGTGTGAGAAGTGAGTACTCAAGAGCACGCAAGGCTTAATGGAGACCGATCACGCGCGCATTAATTCTGTCTCCGTGTGTTGTTGTTCTAGTACGTCCTAAACTTCTGCTGCCTTCTATTAAATCTACCTCTGCTAGCTCCAATCCGGGCTTAACCGCCCTGCACACGGTCGGAGATAAGTGGGCCACGCATGCTTCAATATTTATGCAGATCAGGTGCAGTGCATATGTCCAGGCCGGCCGGCCGGACTTGCAGCTTCAAATTAACAGCTAGGGAAGAGGTACGTAAACGAGAAGTAGCCAAACTCCTGTGCATATAATTGGTCCAGATCAGATAGGATCGGATGAAAATGAGGCATCATATCGTGTTATTGTACATGTGTTTTTTCATCTAACATATATATTATCCACTTTCTTATACATCTAATTTTGCCGCGGCTCGCATGGTGCGGCTGTACACTGGATCAGTCGAGCTCGCGGCACTACTGAGCGTACGTACGTGTCGACGAACTGAGACATGGAGGAGGCCCGGTCAAAGCGCGCGCATGCATGCACGCACGCAAGATCGAACAGCGAAAGGTCCTGCGGCTATGATCATGCATATGTTAATCGCGATCTCCGAGAGCTAGCTGCTTGTCGCCATGCCCTTTGCCCTTTTTTCGTGCAAGAAAGGTTGCTCCCAATGCGCATGCATGGCTGCATGCATGGTCGTCGCTGCAGCCGGCCGACCGGCACAAAGCAGGCCATGGCACAGAAGTAAGCTAGCTTAGCCATCCGCAGCTGCAGCAGCCAGGCCGCCATGCTTATTCTTACACGTGTAACGCAGTACTACGCTCTTTTTATATATTGCCATGGCACAGATGGCGTTAAATCAAGATTTAGTTGCTTCTCATTGTACGTACGTACACACGCAATGCCTGCAAAGGGGGGAAACGCGAGAGCTAGCGGACGACGCGCGAACTGTGGATCCAAGATAGATGTAGCGGCTGGTACGCAGGGGGCGCCGCGCGCGGCACACGCGTACGTACGTGTGTCCAGCAATCTCTCGGCCATACAAAATATCGTACGCGCGCGACCACACACACATGCATCGTCGTCACCACCATGTACGTGGCGTGTTCCGGTAGCTGTCATAGTCGTCCTCAACCCACAGTCCCCGGTCCTATTCGATCGATTCGACCTTCTTTTATTCCATGCGATGCATCTCTCGAAAATTGCTAGGCAGGTATGATTTAGCTGAGTTATAAATTCTAAAAATATTATTTATTTGTGAGCTTAAAAAAAGTTATAAATTTGTTTGGTTAGAGTAGTTATAAATTTATGATATAGTGATTACATGAAACTTAACAATAAAAAACAACGATTTTATACTTTAATTAATAGTGAACATAATAATCTATGTGAATTGTTGGAGGTAACGCAAACATAAAGTTGAATCAAAGAATGAGCAACTTTCACTTTATACTAATAAAAAGTTATAAATGTTAAATAATCATTTTATCCGATATTTATTTTATTCAACTTTCAACTTTTTTAACTAAGAAACTAATTTTTTTAAAAAAAGCTAAACCACACCTAACTACAAATTGGTCAATAAGGAGCATAAAGTCGACAGCACGTCTGAATGTCTGATGATACGGAACTATGAAATAAGTTTTGGTGCACGGTTGTAGTCCTTGCAAACTGTACGGTGCTCCGTCAAAACGGGGAACTAGCTCGTGGTGCTAATTATTTCCATTTTCTACCGGGGCGAAACCACACCTTGATTCGATCGTAGCTAACGGTCCCTCTCATTGCCCCGGCCTAGTACTCAAGGTCGGGGTATAAAATAAATACAAAATAAACTTATGTGATTAGAAAATTTATATAACCAAAATATATTTTTATTTAATTATATAGCTTTAATACGTACTATTTTTTTACAATACTTAAAAATATATCAATTGTTAATGTGGTTGAGAGACGAACAATCGTCGGGACAAGACAAAAGACGAATCCATAAGCTTTATCATAATCACTAATCCACTCTTTAATATTTACTAATCAGCAATTACACCTACACAATGGTATTTAGACTCTAATAGCTTTCTATCTGATTAAATACATACTTAAGTTATTATCTGGGGTCCTAATTTTTAGGGCCGTGTGGGTGTGCCCACCTGCACCTGCCAATGGACGGCTCTGCATGGAAAGCGTAGACATTTCTCCTTCCGACGCAAATTAAAACTGGTAAGGTGCTGGGATGTCGTACGTACTGTCGCAGAAGCAACGTGACAAAGTTAACCAGGGTCCCCCTCGTGACAGCCCATCTTGACAGTCCTTTGACCCCTAGTGGTGAACAGTTAATGCGTAACGATCTCTAGACAAAAATAAAAAAAAAACGTCATTTTCCAACTATACAACGATATGTGTAGGGGCTAGCTACTTCATCATGCTTAATTAGCATGCACAGTGGCCAGAGCGACTATTTTCAGTCTCCAGGAGAAGAGACCTCAGCAGCCTCCGAACTTGATGTGTTCTGCACGTTAGATAATATTGATGTGAGTGTTTTTTAATCTCGTTTGGAGCATTCTATACCTGCCTTGAAAAGATGGATTGCGATCTCGTTTACTCGAGAATCTACCGTCACAAGAAATCCAGCAAGATTCGACAGCAAATCTAAAGACCAACACAAAAAGGACGCAGAGCAACATCCAAGCACATGTACCAGTCCCAGCTTTGCTCCGCAAATCGTTGCCACGAGAAGAAGATCCAAGAGGAAAACATCGAGACAGGACATGGCGTCATGTTCTTCCACGCGCCGTCATGCCGAGCTGCTTAATAAAGCCAAAGAGCAAACAGTTTGCATTTCCAGCTCCAAGCAAGAGTGCACATGGCTAGCTTTCCACAAAGCAGCACTGGGAGCAGTAGTCAACGACACACCCTTATTACTGGCAAACGAAATTACTGACACACCTTTAGCGCTATCAGTAAGTCATAGCTAAGCCTAACTGGACCCGTTGATTAGAATACACAGTTTGATCAGCACATGCCAGCAGAGAAGTGCATGCAGATCATGGCCTACCTCTAACCTGCGGCTAGCTGATCATGTGGCGTGTTCTTGGACACGATTGCGCCAACTGTGTAAAAGCTCGCCTGACAAAAACTGGCACCCATAATACTACTGGTAAATCCTGCTACCAGATACAATGTAGTGCTACTTACTAGTAAGAGAACCATTCAATTGGTTCTTTACTTCTTTTCGATCAAAATAATTGGGCAGTAAGAGCAGATGATGCAGCCAATCCAGAAGAGAACCTTTACTCTTTCATTAAACCATACTACCAAAGCATCAGCGTCAGGTAGTTCCGAGTTTTAGAATACAACTTGCAAGAAAGATGCATTCAGAAAAGTTCACAGGTGTCGTATTATTGCCGCCATCATCTTTTACAGCAAGAATTTTTCTCTGAAACAAAAGGAAAATGGATTCAACGGCAGAGATGAAGACCCAGGGCAACTTCTGATGGAGTGCAGGCACAAGACAGGTAGATACCTGAAAAAAGAGGAAATGTAAAACTATTAACCTTTGTTAAAATGTTAATTCAAGAAAAGAGTAATAATTAAGCAAAAATTCAACTTCAAGTCTGGAGTTAGGTAGGTAAAGGCCCAAACAACACTTGCGAGCTTCAAGTGTTGTATCTCATTCTGACCTAAAGGTACCCAGAAATCTAGAGGATGATTAAATAGCATCTGCAATTCCAGACGTAATCATGAGCATGAATCACCAAATGAAGTACTAGCATACAACTTAAAATATTTGCCACACAATATGCATGGCAGCATCAGAAACAGATGCTACTAATTATTATCACAACACTGTTGTTAGGCAAACTAAAAAGACATGCATGGGGAGGATTATTTTCATGAAAGCTGTTAAATAATGTCACGGCCCTCGACCAGCGGCACTTGTGGCAGCGAGCGCTGGGTGTAGCCATGGCAGATGGGAGGGCGAGGGTGTTCAGCACCTCGCCGGCCCGGCGCCGTGATGGCGAGATTAACGGCGACACAAGGTGAGAATAGAGGGAGTTGAGATAGAAGATATAGATTTCTTATTTCTTGTTGTTCCCTGCATATCTGCCTGGTTCTTTATATATAGGAGAGGCTACAACTTATCTTTAGAAGCTGAAATAATCTAAGGAAACTAATTTCATAAGATAACTCTAGCAGTGATTAAGGAAACCCTAAATCAGGAAGATACTCTTGCTAATTAGGAAATAACAGCGGGCTCTGGCTGGGCCAGCACAGCCACCTTTCGGCGGTGGTAGGTGCGCCCCCACCTGACAAATAATAAATACAGTATGAGGCTGACAATGCAAAACAGATGACAAGGTTAACATCACTGCTTATGAACAAGTCAGACATGCAACAGAAAACTCACAGAAGACATGGGATAGGGTCAGTTCAGAATACAAAACAAATCAGTTTGGCCAAGTTCAAAATGTCAAATTTTGATGCACAGTGGATGACATAGGCTTTCGGTTTTACGACAAAGTTATCTTGAACTTCTTAGCCAGAAAATATATGACAGCATTCTCTTTAATGCATGATATACAATATCAACACTGAAAGGGATGGTCTAGATAAAGGTTACCTGCAACCACTAGAAGTGTGCAAATAGGCCAGTGCTAGCTATGCCAGCCCAGGCATGACAACACTATAGCAGGCTCAACACGGCACAGGTCCAGGAGGTAATGGGACGTGCTGGCCCAACACGACTAGCCATGATGTGCTTGGGCCACCACTGTGGCACACCGTGCCAGTCCAGCCCAGCAAGCCATGGGACGACATATTTTCCTTATTTTCCCCTCCCTTTCCTTTCTTTCCCAATGCCTAGTTTCCTTCACTGCTATTTAAAAAAAACAGCGAGCTAAACAGGCCACCATGCTGCCCATGGCCCACATACCACATCGTGCCTGAGCTAGGACAGCATGGTCTGTTGGCCTCTTGGGTAATGCTTGGGCTGCCACCCTGGCACATGGGTTGGCACAGCGCGGCCCGTTTGCAAGCCGTGCCTAACGGACCGTGCCGTTTCATGTGGCCTATCTAGACAGCACTAGCAACTAGTGACCCAAATACAACTAAGCTTTTATTTATACAAGAAAAAAGGTTTATTTCTTAGAAAAACAATTTAACAAGAAAATGGTGGATAACTATTTTTGTTGGTGATGCATTGTCAATAAAAATAAATTGTCGATGTTCAGACAAGTTTCAACACATAAAACTATGTAGGCCTACAGATATTAATAGATCTTATGTATTTGTCATGATAAGGTGCAGGGAACAAATGGACCTCACTTTTTTGCATGAAAATCAACATAATTACATCTAAACTGTACAGAGCTAGCTGCAGTGATAGAAAGTTTGTTCCAATTACTCCAAGTTGAATCACGAAATTCCAAAAAATTGCTAATACAGCCGAATTAAAAAGTGTAGATTTTCTGATGAAGTTGACTATCTGAAGAATAAAAATATTAAACATGACAAACTAACAAGGCAACTCAACAGTCAACATATGGTTTGCATTTAGATAATACACTACACGACCAATGGAATGTCCCTCTGTCCCACAAAGACTTGATTTTTAGGTTGTTTCCTTTGGTTAATCTGTGTGCAGTTAATGGATGCTGGCTAACCAACCAACACCACCCAATCAGTGCGCCTGGAAATTAGAGCTAGCAGGATTATTGAGGCGCACCTGTCATTTCTCCACACTACCAATCTATATGAGAATTTGCTAAAATTCAAGTCTTTGTGGGATAGAGGGAGTATGCATATCATATTATCTTTTACAGGAAATACAAAATAAAGAATGGATTCGGACATAGGTAACTGTATATATATCACGAAAGTGTTTTATACCTTCAGTAATCCCCGTATGAAGGTTAAGCATCACCAAAGCACCTGCAAATTCACTAGAAAACCTACCCAGGTCACAAAATATCACCACCAATAAGTATAAATTCCATAACCCTAACCAGTGCAGATGGCACAATAGCCTGGCCTAATCATTGTCCACCACAAACATTTCACGCATACATTAATTTAGTAGCTTTAATTATCCATAGAGCCCAATAAATCGTTAGTGCTACCTGACAATGGCATATAATAATGTCAATCATTCATCATTCGTGGATGATGGAACTCAATTGTGGGGAGTGGCCAACTTCTTACTCGGAATGTTTTGCGACTATCTATTGCGCAAAATCACAAATTACTTGAATTTTAGAGCAAAATATATGCTTGCATCTGCAACTAGCAGGAAAAACCTAACACATACCTTAACTACAAAGCCTAACCATGTTAATATAGTAGCACCACAAGGCATTTGATAGACAAGAAACTTATTTGAGAACATGCTGTATGTCCTCATAGGAATACATCCTTATAAAAAGTTTATCCCCATTGCCACAAAAGCCCCTCCATCAGAACATGAGTAGACTCTTGACTCAGGTCAAGCATGCCAAATTAAGTTGTACAAGCAGTGCCTGATTCAGCCTAGCTAGTAGCTAGTCGGTGGATAAGCCCAGGATACATCTTATTGCAATTTGCAAACAATAGCTATTGCAACCAGAAATTTGGTGCCAATGCTATCAGTTAGGGGGAAAATATTTCTACAAGCAGCTGGTGGAATATAAAAATAATTTTGATTGCAATTGAGATCAACTTTGTATCAATATGTTATCTAAAGAAGCTAACCATATGAACGAACTGAAATCACAAAAGGAATAATGCTTAGATCTTCAGAATTCAGAGGACTGTATTTCTAGCAATGAACTGGTATTCTATACTGTACTCTCCGACAAGAGAAATCAGGTTGCAACTGAGAATTTCATGGTCATAAGTCATAACAACATTTTTAGCCTCTATAAACGTCAAAAGAATATCAGCCCAAAGATAAGAACAACAGGCGGAATAACAAGCAAAGTCAACCTAGTCACCAAAAACATACAGTAATATGTTGTACCATATGTTGGTGACAGATCTAAGATGGCAAATAAGCATGATTCATTGTGAGCTTTGACATATGTGCAACTGTTTTGCAAGTTGCAAATTGATCGTGAACCAAGACATTTGTGTAACTGTGTTGCAAGTTGCAACAAGCTAGCAAGCTCATTTCAAAGCAATTTGGCTTTTTAACACAAAAAATAATCATTAACTCTAATCATAAAGGAAAACGCGTGGATTCAAAGGGAGATTATAACGGAATGCATGTATTCATGTTTGCACCATCGTTTTCGTATGTCGATACAACGAGGAGATACGGAACCCTAGATCTAAAGGTAGCAGGACGTCCTCACCTGGATCACTACTGGTAGCCGCCGCCAACGGCGTCGTAGTCCTCCTCCACGGTCGTGTTCACGTAAGGGGCGGGGAAGTCCTTGGCGGGGTCGAACTGCTTGGCGGCCATGTAACGCTCGAGGTCGGGCTTGCGGAGGAGGGTACGGCGGACAGGTGGGCGGTCGCGGCGGCGGTCGCGCGTGTAGTACTTGATGTCGTAGACAGTCCCTGGGTCGGAGGTGGGCACGACGGCCCTTGTTTCTTCCGTAAGGGTGGCCGGGCAGCGTTGGCGATACTCGAGGGCGCCCGGGAGCGCGCTGCGGTACTCCGGCGAGGCGCACGGGCCGGTGATCTCCCACGGCTTCTTGAAGAACTTGCGGAAGGTCTGGAACAGCGACTTGCCGGCGCCGGAGGCGGCCATCGGGGTCGGGATTGGTGGCTGCGGCGCGAGGAGGGTGGAATAGGAGATCGGCCGATCCGGGAACGGGCTGATCGATACAGCGAGAATTCTTGGGCGCGCAACGTGGCGGTCTCAAGACCGTCTGATCGACCAAGAATACGGAAGAAAAAGCACACAGTTTGTGGACATGAACAGTGCTAAAATTTTCTGAATTTTACTCAAGTTGGAGTGGATTCAACACAAATATCCAAATCAGATAGGTCTAGCCCCTGCCCGCGGCTCTCACTGCACTCCCAAATAGGTTGAAAAATTGACTCATCTCATGAGCCAGCTCAAGACTCTGCTTAGCTCAGAGCGGGGTTCGCATTATCGCTGATAGACATTTCGATAATCCTGTTTATTATTAGGTCCGATAAAATTATCTATCTTTTAAAAAAATTATCATTTTTTAAAAATTGTGCTATGTTCTTTTAGAAAGAGCCCACAATCACTTCACTATATATTAAAAAAACCTAACAACAATCACAAATTCCCAATCGCTAGGAACTTTTCGTAGTTTGGCTCGGTTCCAAATCGAGCCAAACCTGAGTCAGCTCACGAGCTACTTGTTCATCTTGTGAGCTTGGTCTATTTTTATAATTCTAATCTATAAGACATTTTATTTAAGTATGATACTTATTATTTAGTTTATAACATGATTCTTATTAATTATTAAATATTTTACATATCATTACATCATGTTTAAATTTAGATATTTTAATTTGTATTCTACAGACAAAGTCAGCTCGAGCCACACAACGAGACGAGCCGACCTCTACTCCCATATCAATGAAAAAATAATAATAGTGGTTATTCATTAACCAACCATATATGCTTGGGCACATTTGAAACTCAAATCACATAAGTCTTATATTTTTATTTTATGACGCAAGACATATTTGTTAACTCTAATATATGTGTTCATTCGATGCAGCCTAACATACAAATTTCTTTATCAGATCTTATAGCCAAAAAGCAACGATGAAAAGACCCTATCATGATTATCTTGTAAGCTTGTTTTTCTCGCTTTAGACCAACATTTTGTTCAAATCTTCTATGAAATTAGAATTCTTGTAACCTTCGCTGTCTGAGGAAGACGAAGGGGGAGTAGACCGTCCTCCAGCCGTCGAAGCATATTCGCCAGAAAAAGCCCGGAACGGCCATCCCGCGACTCAACGCGGGGTGGTTACATAGGTCCCACGCGTCAGTCGCCGTAAAACGAATATATTCGGCCCCACTCGCCCTCGCGCTATCCCGAGAATATTCCGTCAACTAAATATGCAACCGGTATCACGCGGAACATCCCCAGAGTCACGGACAGGTGGGCCCCATGTCCATCCAAACCGAAGCTGTCCCACCTGTCGGTTATTGGTTAAGGTCAAACGGCGTGGCGTGGACGGTCATTATTGGCTGGATAACGCCCCGTCGTTGGTGTCTGCGAAGAAAAAAATGGCGTGACGGAAAGAAAAAAGCGGGAGCGGAGAGAGAGAGAGGCCGCGCCGTCTTCTTCTCCATCTCTTCTCCATTGAAGCCAAGCTCCAGCCTCTCCCTCTCCCTCTCCCTCTCGAACTCTCGCCGGCGCGAGGAGCGAAGTGGAGAGGTATAGAGAGAGGGGCACACTGAAGCAGCGCCAGCATGCGCCGTTCGCTCTGTAAGTGTCCCCCATCTCCTCGATCGATCCACCCGGTGCTTCATCTATTCATGCGGCCACCGATCTAAACCACTGGACACAGACCGTCTCTCTGTCGGACCTTATCATCTAGAGTAGCTTTTTTTCCGGCCTTTTGGGTGATTTCGCATTAGCGGCTGGTTCCAAAAATTTTCGATCTCTTGCTTTGGAATTGCTTTGCACAGTGGCACGTCGTAAGGTGGTTATTGACAAGGAGTCGAGGCAATGCCTGCTGTTTGTGCTGGCTAGGGTTGAGTTCAAGTATGCACGTGAACCGTAGTGGCCACTGGCCAACGAGCTTGCTTCCGAATTGCTTAGCTGGTAGATCTTCCGTGTGATTCTGTACCGACTGACCCGATCGCGTTGGTAGTTGGGAGTAGATTACTAACAGTACTTTGGTGAAAGGAATACAATAGCATGTAGTTGAGATCTTTTCTGTATTTTGTGCTGCTGCTACAAGGGGGAGTTGTGGATTAATTGGGCTAATTGGACCAAACATTACCAGTTTTACGCAATGGGAAATATCTGCTCGTTAAATGGTAACTCCATTACTCAAATTTGACCAACATTCTGGCCCAGTTTATTATGGGGAAAAAGGTTGTTATCGAGGTGTTCTTTGTTCTCTTATTTTGTCATTTGATATGTTGTGGTATATAGAAAACAACTTAGGTATGACATTTTGTTATGAAAAAGCGCCATAGAAGAAACTTCCAGATTCAATCCGGTGGATTCCAATCTTAGAACACAATGCAATAGCATCACAATTGATACAAAAGAAAAAGGTGAAGAGTTTACTTCTTCTGGACAAAAAGGAATCTTTCATTGGCCACATTCATAGTCCGAACATGTATAAGGGAAGTAGAAAATAAAGGGAGCAGCTAGATAAGTCTCATATAGCAATGTATCATGCATATACATTAGAGGATTGGAAAATATTCCTGAGAGAACCAAACATGATTACTAATGAAAGGTTTGGAAAACAGACTGACCTTCTAAAGTGTTATTCTGTGTGACCTTTTCTTTTTTTCGTATAATATTTGTATTTGCATTTTGGACATTAGACTTCCCCTGTATTTATTTGTCTTTTCATCATTGCAGGTAATATTTATTTTCTCCTTTTGCTACTGCCAAATGTGGTTTTTGCTA
>ASSH01052187.1:0-19018 GCA_000418225.1 Zizania latifolia
CGGAGTTCTCCCCGCCGGCGAGGTACTGCACGCTGCGCGCTGCGCGCCACAGGAGGTAGGTTGCCGACGGTCACATCGACGGGGAACGCGTGGGGTAAAAGGGGAGGAGGTCGCCGACGAGGTACCGCGCGCCGCGCGCCCGAGGAGGTAGGTCGCCGGCGGTAAAGGGAGGAAGCTCGCGTGGCGGTCTCGTGTTGCTTCGCCGGAGCTCGCGCGGATGGAAATTTTGGGCGGGGGTTCCGACCGCGGGGGACAGCCCGTCGGGGGGGTTTCGGACAGGGCTTTCGTCTGTTCTCATTAGGGAGAGTAGGTGGACTGGGGAAGTAGGTGGATTGGGAGAGAGTACGTAGGCTGGACTCTCATTAAACTGTACCATCTAGATGTGATTGGGACGATATACTGGTTCTCAGCTGTCCTCTACAAATAAACAACCTACGAATTAACTTCTAGAGATGATTGAATGCCGTCTGATCTATAATTGCGTTGGAGCCCTTGAAATGTTCTGTATTATCATTTGCATCCAACACCACAAGATGGATTGCCCCCTCAGCCTCTCGACGCCGTTCGGTTTACCTTCGCCGGTCTCGATTGAAAGGCTCAAGGCTGCGCCGCTGTTGTCTCGCGGCGGCGCCTGCTCCGGCGGCCAGCTCGATGCCGCTGGGTGACTGGGTCAACGCCGCCGCACGGTCATATAGGTCTAGTAGATCCTTCCAGATCTAAGTTCTGAAGTACTCGGCTGCTAGTCCAAGTTAGTCTGTCCTCCCTGCGCCATGGCCGACTCTGGCGCCGGAGGCGACGAGGCCATCCACGACGCCCCCAACTTCATCCGCGTATACATGAGCGGCCGCGTCGAGCGCTTCCTGGGGATCGACTTCTCACCGCCGTCCACGGACGCCGCCACCGGGGTCTCATCAAAGGACGTCGTCATCCTCCCAGGAGAGGGCGTGTCGACGCGAATCTACCTCCCGGCGCCCTCCTCTGGCGGCTACCTGCGCAGGCTACCCGTTGTCGTCTTCTTCCGTGGCGGCGGTTTCTGCCTGGGCTCGGCGTCCGACGCCGCGACGCAGGGCCACGCCAACCAGCTCGCCGCATGGGCCAGCGCCATCGTCGTGTCGGTGGAGTACAGCCTCGCACCGCAGCGCCCGGTCCCCGTGCTCTACGGCGACGCGTGGGCGGCGCTCGTTCCAATGGGTGGCCTCGCACGCCGCTAGTCAGGGGTAGGAGCCTTAACTGACCGCCCACGCTGACTTCGGGCGGGTCCACGTCGGCGGTGAGAGCGCCGGCGCCAACATCGCGCACCACGCCGCAATGCGGGCCGGCGCCTAGGAGCTGGGCCACGGCATGAAGGTGAACTCGCTCGTTCTGATCCATCCCTATTTCCTGGGCGGTGACAGCTCCGAGTCAGACGAGATGGGCATCGCGTTGCTGCGCGAATTGATCCGGCTGTGGCCTTTGGTCTGCCCAGGGACGAGCGGGTGCGGCGACCCGTGGATCACAACCCTATGGTGGACGGCGCACCCAGCCTGGCTGTGCTGTGGGGTGCCGGCGTGCGCTGGTGTGCATTGCAGGGAAGGATACAATGAGGGGTAGAGGAAAGCTGTATTGTGAGAAACTGAGGGAATGTGGTTGTCACGGGGAGGTGGAGATCTGGGAGGCAGATGGGCAGGGCCATGGCTTCCATCTCTTGTTGCCGACATGTACTGAAGCAGAGGCACAAGTACATGTCAATGATGTCATTGCCGAGTTCCTGAGCCATGGATGAGATCTCCGGTGCTCCACTACTTCATATGATCTTGGCATTATTCTATAATTGGGTATCAGAGTACATTTGCAGTTCTGCGTTCTGCTTACAAATGTTTGCTTTCATTGCTTTTCAGTAGACATGTTCTACTATCATATGGAGTTCAAATTCAGACTTAGTGGGCTATTCATATCCATTAGAACATTTATGTTTCAATAAGGTTTAAGAAAAGCTAAGATACGAATATAAACTTCTCAAGCTACAATAGAAAGAAAATGCTTAGTAATTTTAGCATAATTAGCTCACTAGTGTCAGATTATCCTGGAAAGTCTATTGCATAGATATTTACTGCTAGAAGTCTCCAGATGGATATACAGCATACCATCTTCTGTATTTCTATTTCTGGCATAACTTCACAAAAATATTAAGCACTGTTCAGACTCTCTTCTGAATTCCTTTCCATCTTGTCACATGACATGTCAGCCTAAGAGGCCTCTCTCTAAACATGCAAACGTGAAAAAAATGATCACCTGCAAGCAAGCTCAGGAACAGCCTAAGCTACCAAGCAACTGGATTATGACTATAGTGATGAGCCAGCAATCTACAGCAAATAGTTGTGAGGCACATAGCATTACTTTATATGCTCCTTCCTCCTGGATGATGTTTTTCAGGGAGGCCATAACCATTTGACTACGGAGCTGTAGTCCCTGGTTTGCTGCTTCATTTATCCTGCAGGGCATGGTCGCATGGATGATGTATTGGACAATCTTTTCCTTTCATTTGCTGTGTCAGCAGGGTTTTGCACAGTGCTTAATTCTTTGTCTTATCATTGACCAGATGTGGCTTTCCTTCTTGTCTTGAAGCAATGCTGCTTGGATAATCTATGTACTATATCAAGAAATGTTATTGCATTAATCAAAGAACGCTGGCAGAAACTACTGATAATGTTGCATCAAATAGTTTTGTGTTGCAATGCCAGAAAGATTGATGTGGAATTGTGGAGTTAGTAGAAGGCAAATTGGCAGTTTATGAGATAAGCAAGGTTACTATGGAAAGGACTGTGAGTCATGAGATGATGAGAAGAGGTCTCCAATGGTACCATCAACCAGACAGCATCCTGAACTGAAATAGACCTAGCATCGGCATATCTGGTAAATGGTAATTAACGCTTTAAATTTCTTGCATGCAAGTCATGTTTTTTTTTTAGAAAAAGGCTGATCACAGCCCTGCTTTATTAGAAAGCAGAAGTAGAAGTTTTGCTGGGGATTCCAGCTTTACATGAGCACAGATTCTTAGAGGTGTTTATACATCAGTTTTCACCTCAGAACATGGAACCAAAGTCCACATCAGACATTTCCAATCCGAGGTACACATCAGAGATATCACTTAACTCCCAACTAATTCTACTGCCTAGGCATTCAGCATCAAAAGGGCACACCAACAGTTTTTTAGGCTAGAAGATACTGCACATCAACCGGCAACGCCCCTGACCATCAGGGCCTCAATCCATCAGACTTGATTTGTGGCGTTTGGAGAGTTTGCCATTTGAGTCAGCCCTTGGAGCTTTGCACGGAGCAAGCCCAAGCACTTTGCAGCCTCCTCTCTTATGCGCACTGGTACCAGGATTAGCCACTGGGTGAGGAAGAGTAAAACTTTGCGAACAACCTGCAGTACGTTAGAGTAAATGATGTTTTTGAAAACGAACTCATTTCGCAAAAGCCAAATAGACCAAATTCCCGCCCCCATGACCCAAAGGCGAAGATGAGCCTGAAGATTATCTACAGAATCATCTAACATCCTCTTAGTATCCACCCTACTACCTAGCACCCACCGCCAGTCCGCCACCCCAATGCATCCCGAAGAAAGCAACACAAGAATTGCGAGGGGGGGGCAACAAAACATCAAGTGGTCCACCGACTCCATCTTCTGACATAACTTGCAGAAAGGCACCCCTTTCCAATTCATCCGCATCAGCTGTTCACCCACCTGAATTCTTCCCTGGATCATTAGCCAAAAGAAAATTTTGACCTTGAGAGGAAGGAAGCCTTTCCAGATTCTCACAAGACCCATGTCTATACACCCCCTATGAGTAATCAGCTGATATAAGGACTTTGTACTGAAGCCTCTTTGGTCCAGCAACCAAGTCATCTTATCCTGCCCTTCACTCAAAGTTAACCCCCCCATGAGCACATTGAGCTTGTTCCATTGATCTACCTCCAGCACTCCCAAAGATCGTCTGAAAAGATCACCAGCTTCCATTTCACCTATCATTTCTTTCACAGTGGCTGAGGGGAAGCGACTGATTTCAAATAAAGCATGGAACCGAGTTTTAAATGGGACATCCCCCACCCAAACGTCCTGCTAGAAGGAAGCCTGAACCCCAGAATTAATCTGATACCCACATCCTCTTCTAGCCTAGATTTTCACTTTATGGAGACTTCTCCAAAAGAAAGACCCTCTGTCTTTTGAAGACTGAAAAAACCCTCTATCCAACTGGTACTTCTTCCTCAGAACATCAAAAATTAAACCAGAGTGACCCGCTTCTAGATTATAGATCCACTTACACAACAGGGCCACATTCGAGGCCCTTGTATCCAAGAAGCCAAGCCCCCCATAATCTCTTGGAGCACATAAGGCATTCCACTTCACCATATGATACCTCTTCTTCTGCCCAATGCCATCCCAAAAGAAAGAACTCCTGATACTATCTATCTTTTGGTGAATCTGTTTAGGGAGCATAAAAACACTCATTGCATACATGGGAATACTACTAAGACATGCATCGATCAAAATCATCCTCCCCCCATATGATAAATGACCCGTTTTCCAGCTAGCGAGTCTCTTTTCAAGTTTTTTGACCACCCCCTCAAAGTCCGAGCTTTTTAGCTTGTTCATACTCACTGGTAGACCTAGGTATTTGATGGGCCACACCCCCAATTGACAGTTAAGCAAATCTGCTACCTCATTGGCTTCTTCACTGAGCAATCCCACACCGAACACTTCGCTCTTCAAATAGTTAATTTTCATACCTGACATTGATTCAAAGCAGTACAACAGAAATTTGATGACCATAAGATTTTGAGCAGAGTAATCAATCATCAAGATCGTGTCATCCGCATACTGCAAATGTGTCAAGCCCCCTTCAACCCATTCAGGCATCAGGCCCTGCAAATGCCCATGCTCTTTGGCTCTCTGAAGAATTTCGGAAAGTGCATCCCCCACAAAGTTAAAAAGCAATGGTGACAGAGAGTCACCCTGCCTCACCCCCTTATACGTCCTAAAAAAGCTGCCAATTTCTCCATTGATGTTGATAGCCACTCTCCCCACTCAATCACATTCTTCATCCAATCTATCCATCTTGTATTGAAGCCTTTCCTTTGAAGCACTTCAATTAGGAACCCCCATTAGACCTTGTTATAGGCTTTCTCAAAATCAAGTTTTAGAATCACACCTTTCCTCTTCCTACAATGCATCTCATGCACCACCTCATGTATGCAAGTCATGTTGTAACTTGCAATCATCTATTAGACTTTATGTGCTTGGTTTTCTCGTTAGACTTGCTTGTAAGCAATCCATCCACTCATTACAAATCATTTCTTCTTCTTCTTCAAAGCCTTTCAATCCCAAGCAAGTTGGGTAGGCTAGAGTTGAAACCCAAACTTAGGTTTCATCTCCATTTGAGTAGCAGGTTTTCCATTAGCACGCCAAACCAAACACAACCTTTTAGGGGAAAGAGACCATCCCTCCTTTACCAGGGTTTGGGACCTGCTATGTTGAGACAACATAGCGGAGTTCATTACAAATCATTTATTCTAAATAAACTGCTTAATGCTAACATGACAATTTGTTGTGATGTCCAACATTGGTATGCCTTGTATCATCATTGCTTACAGAGTTACAGTTATGCTCGTATAAGTTTATATTACCATTGATCAATCGTTTTGATTTTTAGTAGTATTCCTGTAGGAAGCAAAGAGAGAACTGGACTAGAAAATGTGTTGTTTGATGAGGAACCGAAGTAAGTAATTTCTAGATTAATTTGGGATTGGAAATTTGTTGCATTGACATTTTAATCGGACAGAGAGAATATTATATAGCTGTTGACTAAAGGCTGTTCCAACATTTGATAATTTGGACTTGTGATAACTGATAAGTATTTTGCAAGTTAGTTTTCCTTCTTATTTCCCTTCCTTTAAAAAACATCTGGTTATTCTTCTACTCATTCTTTGTTTAAGAGGTCTTGAATCCTTAAATATTTTCAATATACAATATTTGGCCTTATTATATGGCTTTTTTCTTGGCGTAGAAGATCACCTTTGATTAGACTTTTAGCCTGGATAGTGGATACCACTGAAAGTTCACGCTTTTCCTCTTCTTTACGTTTGCAGGGAAAGGACAACATTTTTCATGAGTTAATTTGACATAAATAATATTGTGTATCTATGCAATTGTTTGGGGATGTAAAGGAATGAGCATACCTCACCACTGATGTAACAACCATCCAGCTAAAATAAAGCTGGCAACTGAATGGAGCTGGTAACCTGGTTGCTTTTCTTTCTTTCTTTTACTATGCATACTTCCCAAACTCAAATGCCGGCACACCTTCTTCTGATGTTTCCATGTAAGAGCTGTGCATGCTTATGATCTTTCTATTTCTTCTCCAATTTCAGTCAATCAACTTGAATAGTGCACAAATTGGTCATCTTATTCTTTTCGTTGCATGGGAAGCAAGATTAATTTGAAATATAGAACAATTTTTTGATTTTCTGTTTCCATATAAGTGAAGGTCAATTTTCCAACATGACCAACAATCCAACATTTGGAATCTGGATATAAGAAGTTCCTTTTTTTGGCAGCAACCCCAGCCCCAGGGCACTGGAACATCCCTTAATCCAAGGGCAACTGAAAGAGATGTTTTTCCCTTGCACGAAGGGTGCACTGCATTTCAAATCAAACTGGTGGATGCAAGCCTCTCAGCCATAATGGTGAAGAATGCTCACTTTCCATGTTGAGAAATTCTCTAATTTTTTTCTGACAAAATGTTGTCACATGGAAAGGTTCATTTAAGATCCCTAAGCACAGTTAGATTAAGTTTCAGCGATCCAGATTCTATTATGCATACCAATCGGTTAATTAATCCATCTAAGGCTAAGCACTAACAATTACTCATAGAAGTTGCTAGATGACTACTTATCACAAGTTTTGTTCCTTGAAAACACCTTACCTAGCCACCACTATTGACAATGTTTCAAACAATAAAGTGTGCACTTTTAAAAAACTTCAGTTCCACATTTCTAATCACGAGTAAAAGTTTGACATGTTTCCATCTTGGATACAACGGTACAATCTGATTGTCACACGTTTAATTTGTGCATGATGACTTATCCTGAATTCTATTGACTTTCCCTAATTACCAATTCCATGAAATTTCTCATCCCAACATCTATTAATACTTGCTCCTTATGTTTACCTGAGCTCTCAAATCGCAACCACCATAGAAATTACTCTCTATAACCTATCTTTCAAGAGATTAGAAATATGGAGAGCGAAAAAAACATCACATGTAGACACCCACCAACTTATGGTAATCTCATAACAGTTCTCAGTATTGATGGTGGAGGGATTCGAGGAATCATTCCAGCTGTTATTCTTACCTTTCTAGAATCAGAGTTGCAGGTAAACTGTAGTTATGTTACACAATGAATTTCATTTCTTGTAAGATTGCCAATGCAACTCTAACTTGGCGAGAGATATAAGTTCCAAGGATGAGGGATAATGGGTGCACTTTAGAGTTAGAAACAACAGTCTGTCTGGTTTACTTTTTTAAAGTTTAAACCACTTAGATGCAAACTCAATTCAATAATCATATCTTGCTATAAATTCAATCATAAACAAATTATGACATGCTTTCATAGCCCAAGTAGATCTTAAGAACCTTCTATATTAGTTCCAGAGTGAGACCTACTATTTCTTTCGGTCGTATGTTTGTTTTTCCTACCATTTCTTTTAAGCAGATGTAAATTTTTAACAGTTGCAGAAGTTTCTCAACATTTTTCTTTCTTCCTCACATATTTCGTTATTCCAATTTTATGCTAGTCATTAGTCATTACCTAAAAATTCTGCTAATTGAGAATTTGAGATAATCTGGTTGTTGTCTCATCTGTAGCTGGTGAATTGAATGTTTTATCACCATCAAAATAAACTTGCCATGTTAAGATATTTTTCCCTTTTATTTTAATGTATCTGTTTGATCTGCATGCTACCTTGCTTTCTGTAATAGCGTAACAATGGCATGTGTATAAAACCAACTGTTTCAGATTATGATCCTCATGAACACACAGTTCATGCCCTTGACTACTTCTCATCAAATATATTCTGTTTAATTTCTGAAGAAACTTGATGGAGCGGAAGCCCGAATAGCGGACTACTTTGATGTCATTGCTGGGACTAGCACAGGGGGGCTAGTGACTGCAATGCTGGCTGCACCAAACCAGAAAAGAAGGCCACTTTTTGCAGCCAAGGATATTCAAGCATTTTATATGAAGCATGCTCCGAAAATTTTCCCACAGCTCAGGTGAATACATACATTGTAGTGTTTGCTGATAGGATTCATAATTTGGCTTGTTAACATTTTCTTTCTTTCTTTAGGGGTCCATTCAGTAGGATAATGAGGATATTCCGATCAATGTCAGGACCTTTCTATGATGGCAAGCATCTTCATGAAGTTGTGAGAGAGAAATTAGGAAGCACCAGGTTGCATCAGACTTTAACGAATGTGGTAATACCAACTTTCGACATCAAGTGGTTACAACCAACCATTTTCTCTTCCTACAAGGTTGCCCTCTCTCCCCTCATCCTTCTTCCTTTCAAGTCTCTCAGGAGTACTATGATGTTTTCTACAAAATTATATGTTATTTTTGGACACAAGTTTCTGCAATATATAATAACAGTTTAATTTTAATGGTATAGGAAAAATGTATTATACACACAAAAAATTCTCTGTTTTGTGTTGAAAGTAATTCAAAGGGAATGATTTAGGAACCAGTAATGAGAATTCCCATAAACACATTAATGATGGGGACTAACACAACAATGAAATTTCTGTTCTTTCATATCATAGGTTAAGAACAAGACAATGGATGCTCTGTTGTCAGATATTTGCATCAGCACAACTGCTGCTCCAACTTACCTACCTGCACACTACTTCAGGACTGAAGATTGTCAAGGAAACATCAAGGAGTTCAATCTTATTGATGGAGGAGTAGCTGCCAATAATCCGGTACGATAAGAATATATAATTGTAAATGACTTTGTTGGCGCAATGGTATTAGTTGCACCACAACAGATATTCGATAATCATGGTAGAATAAGAGTAATAACCTCAAAGTTTATTATTGGGTGTAAAGGGTGTTGACACAAGGGATTTATAGTTTTATACAAGTTCAGGCCTTTACTTGGATAATAGCCCTACGTCTTATGTGGATTACATGAATAGCTAGATAGCTCACAAAGACTGTCGTCCAGTTTTTGCCCGTCCTCTATACCACCACAATGGGGTTGGTATTTATAGACGAAATACTAATGGGGAAATACGAGGGTATCCAGCTACATGGGTAATGTACCGTATAGACATGTAGGTAATTATTACATATACACTATTTTCCTTGGCCGGTTATTTTGGCGGGCTTTAATATCATAAGCATTAAATATCCATCTTGTCGGAGAGGATAGGTAGCCACTGATTTGGCCCTCTAGTCAAGGTGGTATTGTTTCGAGACCCCTCCCTCCCTCCGCCGATGGAGGGGTCCAGATCTTTTAGTAGAGCCCTCACCTTCGAAGGTCTTAATCTTCGGAGGGGGGCCTTTGGGCTCTCTGGGACCCCATTGCACTTTTGTCGACAAAGGAGTGACGAGGTCATCATAATTCCCCCAACAGACTTATTACCATAAAATTGCACTTTAGTCTTAGTAAAGGTTTGTAGATTGTTTCAGTTATACCACGTGCAAAATGTCTTGGCAAATTTTCTCAATTCAGGTATTGAAGGGAAGTTTTGTTTCTTCCGAAGGACCTAATATATGTCTATGTTGTTTAGGCATTAATTGCCATTGGCGAAGTAAGCAAGCAGATATTCAAGCAAAATCCAGATTTCTTCCCAATAAAACCAATGGATTATGGCCGGTTTTTGGTCATTTCACTTGGTACAGGCTCCTCAAAGTTTGAGGTGAACTACGATGCACAAAAGGCTAAATCATGGGGAGTGCTGGATTGGTTGCTTGTTGGTGGATCCACTCCCTTGGTAGATATTTTCACACAGGCAAGTGCTGATATGGTGGATATCCACATCGCTGCTGTTTTCAAAGTTTTACATTCTGAGCAGAACTATCTGAGGATTCAGGTAAGATTATAAGAAAGAGATAGAAACAGTTTATTTTGCATTGGGTAATAGCTACCAAATCTGATTCCTTACCTCAAAGAATGCCATTTTGGAATAACAGGATGATACTCTCCAAGGGACACTCGCCTCACTTGATGTTGCCACCAGGGATAATCTGGAGAAACTCGCTAATGTTGGAGAAATGCTGCTAAACAAACCTGTCTCACGGGCAAATTTAGAGACTGGCCATATGGTGCCTGCTTGCAATGACTCTGAAATGACCAACAAGGAAGCTCTCAGGAGGTGAACATGCTACCACCTATCAGCCTATATATGATAACTGTTTTATAACTCCACTTCTGAGGTACTTATCACCCCTGATATTTGCAGATTTGCGAAGTTGCTGTCAGACGAAAAGCGAATCCGTGAGGCAAGATCACCGAAATGAAGACGGTCCAAAATCTTGTATGCCTGTCAAATAGAAAACTTCTCTAGATGACCTCCATGTTTTTTAGATCTAAATCTGGATGAATTCCATCAGTTAGCACTTATTTGATTTGTTTGTTGACTTGAAGTTTTTGTGTAACGTAGTAAATAAATGTATAGGTGGCGTGCTGATTAGCTACACTTTACAACATCAGCCTATCAGGCCCTGCTAGCTTTGTTGTTATGTAAAAAACACAGACATAATATCTTCAATAAACTCAACATTGATCTTTTTTGCGAGGAGCATTGAACTACCCTTTTCTTTTGTGTTGTCGACTTCAGCCGTTTTATTTTAGCCAAACGAGGGCTGAAGGATTGCAGGTCAGCCATGCAGCGAGACTTTGGAATAAAGACGCTGCTAGCACGCTGCTGCATGGAACAAGTACCAGGTACGGTTTCGCTTTGCTTTGTGCGTAGAAATAGATAAACATATCTCTCTTTTGAATAACAAGCCATATGATCTGCTTTGTTTCAGAAAGATCACTTTGCCCTTTGATACTTCCGTAGGCTTCTGCCGTTGGCGATGGACGGAAAGACATTTAATTCTCATTGGATTTGGAGCGTGGACGGACTAGACAAATGTATTCAAGGGGCTTCGCTAACTCAAAGTTGTCCATATTCAATGACAGGTTTTTTTAATGGGCTGCGCAAGATGCTCATCTGGGGAGTACCTTTCTGCTTGTGATGTTCCAAACCTATTACTTCTCTGTAGGCTTTTACACAAAAAATAAAAATTAACTCAAATGACTTTGTTACTTCTCATTTATTCTGTTTTGGAAGACATGAATTGTTTATTTGTGAGAGGGTAACATTTATTTAACAAGAGCAACCATAAAAGAAAAGATAAAAAATGCTTAAAAGTTATAAAATGACTTATATTTAGGAAAGAGTTAAACAGGTTAAAATAATTTATATATGTAATTAGAGGGACTACCTAGTTGCTAACTTGCTAGTAACAATTTTTGTTAACACTGAGGTGGTCCAATTGCCGTGATCATGGTATTAACTCTGTGACAAGTTGTATTTGTCTAACATTGCAGCAACATGGCAACAGGGGCACAATCTACAAGAAGAGGACATGAATCCATGAGACCATGACCAATCAAATCTGGATCACTGAAAGATCTGACCAGTGATCAATCTCACGCTTGCGAGGCAGGGAATGCAAGTTGGTCATGAACACACAAAAATACATATAGCTAGCAAAGCTGAGACAATTGGCATTTTGGACCTTTTGGAATCCAAGTGCTTCCCCTTTAGCTGGATGGTAGCAAACCATGGCAGAATTAAGAAGAATGCTTAGACCTTCAGACAGCCAGCCATGGAGGTCATTTTTGGTTCCTCAGTGCTGCACTTGATCGACCATAGTTTTGGGGGAAAAGGACATATTTGACAAGTATTTCTTGCGATGTAGTATGCCACAACTCTGAACTTTTGGTTATTGTTAGTGGCCTGCACAGAACAACTTTACATAGCCGTCGTTCTTACGTGAAAAGTCCTTCTCCTCTCAATTCTGCCGTGCAATTAATGATGGAAAGGTGATCTCCTAGGTCCGGGGAGCTGACTAATGTGCTTGGCCGGTCAAAAGATGGTGATCGATCGACGGAGCAGAATGCAAGTAGAAGACCAATGCAACGAGCGCCTCCTATTACGCATGCATGGTCTAAGCAAAGAAGATTCCCAGATCGTGCCATGCAAAATGTTCAGTGATGCCGACCTTTTCTGAAGAATCTTTGCAACATAACATGTGTTTCCGGCATTCCATGAATGATGAATCCATGTTATATTACAGTTTACCATGAGCTGCATGTCTGTAAAACTGTGTGATTGTTAATTCTGTAGGTTGAATTCAGATTTATTTTTCTTTCAGACCACCTCACTGATGTGAACAATTCTGAATTTGGTGAAAATGACATGCATAGTTGATGGTTCATGGTGATCTTCATATGGGTGTTTTTGATGCAATGATTGATGCAATTCTATTCTGCCCCTTGTACTAGCTTATACTCCTGCTTGCATTGGCTGCATGTCATTGCACGCGGATGCACTTTCTCCCCCTATAAAATGTCAGCGAGACATGCACCTTTCAAATCAAATCTAAGCCAAGAAACTCCAGAAAAAAAAGCAGCACTCGTAGCAAGCTAGCTAGGAAAATACTAGGAGCCTGTGCCTTCGGCCACCTACCTGATCACAACACCAAGTTCTTCATATTTGCTTGCCTCTACGTACGTACATGGCAGGCCAGCTCAAACTCCTATCGTGTACATACATTCTGATAATCTTGATCGTCGTCTCGAACCACGTCGTGCGCACCGGCGAGGCGAGGCCGCTGGCGGCGAGCAATGGCGGCGAGGAGCTGGAAGCGGCGCCGCAGTACGCATCAGGTCAAGCCGGCGTCACGGCGACGTCAAAGATGGCGAGCACCGACGGCCGGCCAACCTCTCCAGGCCACAGCCCGGGGATCGGCAACAAGGCCACCGGGAACGTCCGTTGAGATACACGACGGCGGTTACGCACACTGTGCTACAAATAGTCTTCTGTTAAGTTGCGTCCTGCTGCATGTGCACGCACATTGTTTGTTTCTCAGTTTGTTATATGCAGTATATTGGTGAAATAGTGAATGCGTGTTGTAAAATTTCCATTTCACTTAAACAACAAAGTTTCTAAGATTGCATACTTTTATGTTTGTGTACGTTTCTCTTCTCCGTGGAGTGGAATTAAAGAGAGGTAGTGAGGTACAACAGGTATAGCATGTTCATGCTTATGCATATGCATGTGTGTTAGATATGGTTTCGATTCTAATTTTTATTTCTCTAAAAGTGATTATGTGATGAATTAAATTCAGCTATGAAATTGTTTGGTTGGATGGCTGGATTTAAATTCTTAAAAAAGATGATAGTAGTCAGAAATGATAATTATATCTCTGCCTTTTAGCTGTATTATATGGTTTGCATTATATTATTTGAAACTATATAGACAAAAATAAACAAATAATATGAACTATTAATCACATCACTTATATTATATTATATGGTATGCTAGTATATATCAATCATGTATAAATATTCTTCTAAATTTTTATGGGTATTTTTAATTTTTATTAGTCTAATTCTCGTGAGAAATAAGATTTCATCTTATTCTCTCATACATTATAAAAAAGAGAATCAATTATTCTAAATTTAAATGTAAATTTTTTTGTGTTTACCTATTTGACATGATTTATATACAGTCGGCCTCAAGAATCAGGCCTTAAAAGACATGCACATAACTGTGTTCCACTCACAAATGCAGACGCTGTCATCTGTACGACTTTACCTAGACATTTTCTTTCATGTTTTGTACATAAAGTATACGTACAAAATGTTATACCTAGACACTCGTAGTCGCAGGAAGCAAATTGTTTGACAGCTCTGCTCTCACTGAAGCAATACAGAGGCTGCGAAGTCCGAGCCACGATAAAACCTTGTGTTGCGTTAATAAAACAAAAAAACATTTATGTAGTCCTGTACCATCACTGAGATTCATGAACATTTGACCAAATTATATATGCAGCCAGTAATATATAAGGTATTTTTAACGCTTCATATCACCTAGTGTCCATAACATTAAATAGACTGCTATGTAAGAAAAAAAATTGATGTGACAAATAAGTTAATAAAGGGAGAGAGAGAAAATCATAAAAATTAGGTCTCACATAAGAAACCAGTTCTTTACGATAAAAAAAATAAAGGAGATGATTAGAATAAGGAGAGAGAAGATAAATAATTGGATAAAAATATTTTTTAAAGAAACTATTCATTGAAAATGTGGTATTTATGAATAGTGTCTTACTCTCTCTTTTACTAAGACATCACTTATAGACACTAGGTTGGTTGGAATTGTCCTAAGCACGAACCATGAAGTGATATGTTGTTTTCTCCTGGCCGTGTCTGACCTAGCTTCCTGCAAGCGTTGGTCAGACGGTACAATACAAAGTGTGTTAATTAATCAAACTTGGTTGCTAATCCTCTCTGAGCCGTTGATATCTTCCACTGTGGAAAACTTTTCGTGTGTAGAATATTAACACGAATGAAGGCAGCCAGCCAGCCGTTGTATAGCACAGAGCTATCACTGACAATATGCGCAAGCAGGAAGATATATGGGTTGGAAAAGCGACGGTGCACAGAGATTCTAGGGAATTTTCTGCCGCGGAAAGCAATAGAGTTCAAGTTTTTTCTTTCAAATTTAAGTACTTAGCATGCGTGGTGATTTCAGATGTAGCTTGGGCTATTATTTCATTTGTGGCAAAATTTGCTAGAGAATACTAAAAACACGGCCTTTTATTGAAGAACACTTTTAAAAATATGACTATATTTAAGGTTTGTTTAAAGATCTTATGTAGCTACAGTTATTTTTAAAATCTGAAACTCCTCTAAACAGTTCAGATTTTTGACCCAGATTATAAAAACTCAATAGCTACAGAATCTAAAAATAAACTAGAATTCAAAGGATAAGAAACACCAGCTTTCGAGATTTACACCAGTTACTTATCAAAATCTAAAACTTCTCCAAATATACCATTAAAAAAGACAATTGAGCTTGTGTGAGAAAATTTGAGATCCGGGCGAATCCAAATCCTCCTAACTACGTAGTACAAAGAGGAGGTCCATTTTAAAACTGTTGCCGGACAGGGAAGAAGGGAAATAAAGTGAAGCAAAAAAGAGGAAGCCGTCGACTGAGAAAGTTCCACCACCTCAGGAGCCAAACATGCAGAGGAGCAGAATCTTAATGTTCTTTAGAAAAAGGATTGCAAATCTAGCAATGGAACCTTTTCTTTCGTTCTTTTCGTATTACACAACCTGATAATGGAGTACGGTCAGAATCAAAGGCTAGCAACCCTTCTCAGTTATGAATGGTTCTTTACTGCCAGTGGCGACGCCTAACTCTGCATTTTAAACCTGTTTCTGGTCTTAAATTCAGATATCTGAATCCATGAATCAGGATTCAGGCAAACGCTGTACTGACAGAGGTTAACACGGTGTCAAACTCAATAACATTTCCCCACCGCTCAGCTTAAATTTAACAAGAAATCTAGCAACCTGAACTGAACAAGCTAGAGAAACATTCATCTAATGCATGAGTTCTTTCTTTAGCCGGGTCGGCTAGAGAGGACGAGTAAATTTTATTAAGAAGAAATGGACAAATTTTATAAAGCAGCTGCAGTAAATTGTCGACATTAGACGAGCACAACAACATGACAGAGCTGTGTATCAGGGCAATTCATCACGATAATCTTCTTGATTACTTAAGCTAATTATTAATCAATCCCTGTTTACTGAAAGAAATCTCATGACAGTCCTCTAGCTGGTATCGGGGCAAATCGGTTGAAAAGGAGTAAAGGACACATGCATGCATCAGGTCCTCCCAACTAGCAAGATCATCTAGGAAGCACTCCCTTTTTCCCCCAAGTTAATATGATATATTGATATATAGGCCAAGATTCTTAGCTACATTTGACTGACACTGGTGACTGCTCTCAGCCATCGCCGTGAGTATATTCCCCTGTTCTAGTGTCCTGTCCTTCTTTAACCGTGCGAGCGCCATTGCGACCAGTTGCCCGATTGCATCACGGTGAATCTGTGACAAAAAGGAACAGGTAGCTGAGATAGCCCCACTCACAAGTTGGTGCATAGATTGAAGTGATGAGAAGGCACTAAGGCTGGCAGGTCAGAGGCAGCCATCGTGTAGTACAGCATATGATATGAACATGCAGCGCACAGGCAAGAGATCCTGGCAATCTTGCGTTGGAAAAGCGACGGCGCAGACAAGGCTAGATGCTTTTCTCGAAGCAGTTTCAGAAGGCGCGATTTGACTGGGTAGATATTCGGTTTGGAGCAATTAATTTGGCATGCTACGATCGAACGCAGAATTCAGTTTGAACGTGTGTCTCTGAAACCTGTTCTTGGGTTGGGGGGGGGACACTGTACAGAGACGAAGCCATAAGCAGCGCCAGATTTTTTGGGCTTTTCTTTTGGCCCGTAGCCGACGGGTTGATTTCTTGTTCCATGAATTGGTCCATAAGGTTTGTACCGAGAAAACATTGCTCTCTTCTCTCTAGTAAATCCAGCCAAGAAAATGTCATTTGAAGGAGCCATGCAATTACTCTGTTGAGTTCGTCGTAGCACACCGCCACTGCACCGTGTTCACGGGATTGGGTCGTCGTGGCTGGAGTTGCCGGATTGAAGAACACTGCCGTCAGATTGACATCTGCCACATGCTAACGGTTTTGCTGAACTGAACACTGATGAAGCTCAGCTAGCTGAGCTTTCTGGAATTCACCACCTGCAAGCTGCAACCCTTGTCACTGCCACAGAGTAGCGCGCGCGCGCACACTCGTGAATCATTTGGAGCTGAAAGTGAGGTGACAGACCACACCCCCTCCCCCCCAACTTGCAGCTGCATGCCTGCTTGCAGGTTGCAACCACATGGCACCCTCCTTGTTTGTTTGCAGGGCAACAAATGAAGCACCCACACAAACAAACCTTTGCAGATTCTACATGGCAAGAGGGAGAGAAGGGCATGCAGGGCCCAGGCCATGGCCATTGCCAGCTCAAGCTCTTGGGACTGCATCTGCATGAGAGTCCGCAGGTGAACACAGCACACACACACACACACACACAGATCTAGCTGGTGAATACCCACTGCAAGGATCATGGAACGGCCTGCAGACTGCATCGCCATTTTCCTTTTGATTATGCGAGTGGTTTTGTCTGGGGCGATGGGTGGGCAGAGTGGACAAGTGCTAGAGTCTGAATCTGTGGGTGCAACTTGCATTTAGCCGGTTGTTTTCTCTCTCTCTCTCTCTGGTTACTAGGCCGTGCCGCCTATGCCGATCCATGTATATCCCGGCAAGCGGCACGAGGAGTTTACTGGTGGTGACTTGGCGGGTTAACAAGTACTAGTGTCTAGTAAATGCCACGTGATCACCTATTCTGTAATGAGACCAAAACTTCTGTAGCGTACAGCACAAAACTCAAGAACGGGTAGGAAATTAAATGTTTCTGACTCATATAATCTATATCATTTTTATAAAAATTTGGTGTGAACGTTAAAGTAGTAATTTTCTACGTGTGAAACCCTAGCAATATAATCTTTCTGGTACATCGTCTCTAGTACAGTTACGAAGGTAGAGACGGACTAGTATTATATGAAAAATCGTTAATGACGGCTATACTTAAATTATAATTAATTAAAAATAGCAAACTATCCTTTAAAATCGATGGCTAGGATTGATCTATTGAAAGTATAATATCACCAGTAGAATACAACATAACGATTACGATGCTCAATTAAGGTGTAACATTATTACAAAATGTTTTTTATGGTTAATTGATATAAGCACTGAACCCTCTTGCCCACATCTTTTTGATCGGCCACCCATGATTTGTTCGCCTTGAAAAATAACTGACAAAACTGTATGACCTGAACAGGAATAAATCCTTGTAGCTATGTTTAGGGTGCATGTTGACCAGCCACTAGGTCTTGTTTGGCTGAGCTCAAGCACTCGTTTGGCCGATTTATTGATCCCTACAGAAGCTAGCTGTTGATCCAAAAAATATGGTGTTTCTCCTCCTATATATAGCAATATAACTATTTTCATCTCACCTAATTTATCATTCACTTTTCAACGGTGATTTTGGAGATTGTTTTATCTTTAAACTCCTAGTGTACGTAAAACCAACTATGTTTGCTCCAACATATAAAACTAAATTTCCAAGTTCAAGCATTGCAATATATATATTTTCTATGAATTCTCATTAGAGTTTATATTTGTATGATATTTATATACCGTCGATTTCAATGTTAATGATATTATTTACTTCCTATGTCATATAACATCCTAGCTTATGATTGGATTTGATATTTCTGTGTCTTATAACATTATAATTTAAAATTAAATTTAATATTTTATAATACAATAAAATAAATCTAATTCTAGATTATAATACGGAAGGGAGTATTAATGAACGGTGCTATTATTATTCTATCGTTATCAGCTCGAGCTGTGCATCCACAGCCTCTTCACCCTAATCGAAAGTCAGAAACGACTCTTACGTGTAACCCGCGGGGGCAGGGCTGGGTCAGGCCGACATCGACGTGGATCCGGACCATCGGACGGCTCGCGCGCGCCCATATCCTCCGCCGCCGCCTGCTTTATTTAGCCTTCTGGCCCCCCGTCCCGCGAGGCTGCTCTCCTGCTTCTCCTCCTCTTTCCTCCTCTCGCCTCCAAATCCTCTCCTCTCCACAGGGGCGCAGGCGCGGACAGCTCTGAGGCGAGCGGCCGGGGTGACCATGCAAGCGGCGGCGGCGGAAAACGGTGGCGGCGACGTGCAGAAGCAGCAGCAGCAGCAGGTGGTGGTGGGGGCGCCGCCTCCGGC
>KE371914.1:0-21830 GCA_000418225.1 Zizania latifolia
TAAGGATGTGAACAAATCATTAATTTTTGGGGTGTTGGAATAATGTCGTGTTTTTTACCTTTTTTCAAATTTAAATTCAAAATTTGTGATACTTTTAAAACCAGTTTATAATTGAGAGCTTTCCACATGCAAAAATGTCTCAGAGTTTGCGGGAGTGCCGGTGTTTTTTTCATCAAGACTGTCTTCAAGCTTGTCACATCTGCTAAATAATTTTTATAGTAGATGGGAGATTTGATCATATACCATCCCTACTCTCTCTTTAGATGAAAATTGAGGAATTACCCTCTACAACTCACTGACATGTGAGGTCCTCTTAGATCAATGACACGTGGACCAGAAGGATAAGTCATTAATTTCCATCTAAATAGAGGGTATATGATCAAATTTTTTTTTATAATATTCGGTAAGCCACAATTTGTCACATCTAAGGTTAGGCAAGTTTCTTTTAACAAATTAGGTTACACACGTCAATAACTTAAAGTGTGGAAAGATTCTTTTAGGCTTGCTAAGATGTGTTAAAGAATTTAATAACCTTGTCTTATGCAAGTGTATTAACTTTTGTTAGCAAATTATGGCTAGCAATCAAACAATCTCTAAATAATATACCGCATAAAATAAAAGTGATATAACAAACTATTAAACACGGAAAGATGAAAGACATCGAACTTATTTCTAAACCGCATCCCACTTATATAAATAGTATTAAATTACTATATATTTAGTTAGAGAAATTTAACTATTTGTCACGCTAAAGATGATCATCTCTTTAAACATCATCTTCTACAATATAATTAAATATTTTGCCACTCTTAAGATGAGGTTGACTAATTTTTTGCCATTTTAAAACCCATGACTGCCATATTACCACTATGTCACCGTCATATCAGCATCCCACGTGACAACTAGACATGAAATGAATATTTTATGCCATACCAGAAATTGCCGAGATGGGGTTTAGGGTTTCCTCTAAATCAGATTTGGATGCTCGAGCTTTGGATATGGGAGGTGTGAGTAAAATGGTCATTTTGTGCCTAGGGATTGAGGTCAAATCAATTTTTTGACTCACGAGACCACGGATCAGAGCCTCGCATCGAATTGGATCCAAGTCCATTATTTCACCCTTTGGTCTCCACGGGTCCTTGACCCAATAGAAAAAAGCCCAATAAATATAGGTCAGAATAGAAAACCTAGCCTCGATGAACTAATGTGCCAGCCCACACTCCGAGGTAGTCAGGTCGTAAGCGCCCTTGCTCCATGAACACTAGATCATGTCACCTGCCTGGCTACCTCATCCCCACTGTACCGCACCACCTGCCTCAACATCGGTCGGATCTACCATCACCCCTTCCCCACCGCCACCGAATCTGCTCGAGCGATGTCGACCACGATTTGCCGCCGCAACCCCTTCGCCACCATAGGCTAGATTTGGCGCAGGAGTCTCGAATTTGCCGCCGCAACCCCCTCCGCTGCAACTAGATGTCCCCTGGTCGTCCCCAGCTGCCGCCGATTGCCCCTCAGTCACCCCTCGCTGTCCTTGGCTGCTGCCCGTCCCAAGCCGTTGGGTTTGTTGAGGACCCGACGGTGGGTTTATGTTCAGATTGAGATTTGAACTCGTGGGGACATGCGGGTCGGGTCTAAACGGCAACGGATTCGGATCTAGTATTGGTCAAACCGGACCTGATCAGATTCGACTCGTTGTCACCTCTATTCGCGTCTAGTCGACACGCGTGATACTGATATGACGATGACATGGTGGTGATGTGACAGTCGTGTGTTTAAAAATGATAAGAAATTAGTCAATTTTATTTTAAGAGTGATAAAAAATTATTTGAATGGTTGAAATGACATTAAAGAGGTGAATTTGCCATTTCAGCGGAGTGGTGTCGGCATTGAGAGTGAGACTGCCCATATCTTCTCCTTCCAGAAGCTTCCGCGCCCAGGACGACCAGCCTCCGGGCCATACGCCCAGACAATAGCCCCAAGTCTTCCGGCCCTACTGACACCGACATCGGGGTCCACCATATTGTGGGACCAACATGTCAGTCAGCCATTCGCCACTTCCTTACCGGAGCCCGCTCCTCTAGGCGTATAAACCCCGAGACTCCCAAACCCTAGCTCCTCCTCTGTATGCTCTTCGTCCCCCGCCAAGTTGCACTCGCCGCCGCCGCCATGGCCAAGGAGGAGTCGAAGAAGGAGAAGAAGAGCAAGAGCAAGGCGGCCAAGGGCTCCTCCTGCTCCTCCTCCTCCTCCGCCGTGGTGGCCGCCGTCGCCGCCTTCCTCGAGTCCAGCGGCTTCCCCCGCACGCTCGCCGCCCTCCAATCTGAGGCCAATCTCGAGGTATAGCACCATGCCACCATGGCTTGACTGGCTTCCAATCTTCCCTCGTTTTCTTTGCGTGTGTACGTATGCTGTGCCGTCACTTCGGTGAACAAATGGCGTGTGGAGAAATGAAACGAGGATTTGCTGTTTCCAGGCGGATTCGTGGCGGTCGTCGCCGGTAAACCTGGAGGACTTGGTTTCCAAATTCATCGACTCCAGGTACTCAAATCAATGAGACGATGCTCAATCTTGTTAAGCTGTTTCCATTGGCCATCCATGTTCCATGGCGTGATTGATTCTTATTCGAAATTGGTTGTGGGATGCAGCAATTCCGCTCCAGGAGCTGGCACCGCTGGGATTATCGATCAAGGTAGTATACATGTTCTGTTCTTCATGTAGCGTTCTGAATTGGCGTAGGCTCATTTACCCTTTTAATTGGCACTTACCTGAATCAGCTTGTGCCGAGAAATCAGCTGGTGTTGTCGCGGAAGATGCTGGCAAGAAGAAGAAAAAGAAGGGTGGTGACACAGAATTGAGTGAATCTGTGAACAAGGCAAGTGTGCCTTCTGCTCCCCAAGAAGAGGAGTCCAAGGAGAAGAACAAGAAAAAGAAGAAGAAAGACAGCACGGAAGCTGTTGAGTCCGAGAGCAAGGCAGCTGAGCCCTCTGCTGCTGGAAAGCCCAGCGAAAATGCGGATGTCGAGACCAAAGCAAAGAAAAAGAAGAAAGGAAAATCGACTCCGGAGACATCAGATAAGATTGGCACAGGGACTACAACTGCTGGGGCTGATGATGCCAAGGGAAAGTGTGATGCTGTAGAAACAGAGAGAGATGGCAATGAGAAGAAAACTAAAAAGAAGCAAAAGAAGTCCAAGGAAAATGTTCAGTTGGTTGAAAACAAAGAAGTTGCAGGGAAAGATTCAGTTCCCGAATCAAACAATGAGAACAAGAGTGGGATGGAGGTTGACAAAGGGGAAAGTGGGATGCCCCTTACTGATAATGCAGTTGTTGGCAAAAAGCGCAAACTAGAACAAATCGAAGGAAGCAACCCCCCTTCTAAAGAAGATAACACAGCTAACCAGAAGCTCAGCAATGGTTCTTCAGAGGATGACAACAAACCAAATAAAAGGCAGAAAAAATCATCTGAAGTATGTTGTACTCTATATCTTCCATTTCTTTATGTGATTTCCTGTTTTAAGTGCACTTTGTTCCCTTTAAGTTTATGAACCACAAAAGGCTGTCAACTAGAATATTTAGGCAAGTTACTGCTCCATTTTGTTTTCTCTACTATTGTGACTATGGCATGATCACTCCTAGTATTTGTGTTGTGTTAGTCATGGATCAACCTCTGTCGTTTCTGTCAATTTATTTTCAGAATAGTTGTTGACTGTTGTATTGAACAGTGCATATCTAATTATCTATAGTTAGTTTGTTACCAGCATTACAGTGGTGACTTGGTCGGACTTTCTGGTGATGCACTGACATTAATCTGCTTTACCATTTTGATCTCTTGTATTTGTAGTTTGACCAACATTAACATCATTTTTATCTTATTATTTTTAGCATTCACTTACTGCCGATAATAGTGCTTTTAGAGATGTCTTGGTTATGGATATTTTTTATGCCTGGCAAATGCCAGCATTATGATTGTTCATGCCTTGTTTGTCCTCTGCAGCCTAAAACCGTGAATGCATTTCAACGGGTGAAGATGGAGAATGTTAGATTTTCTGATGAAAGACTTCAGGATAATTCATATTGGGCTAAGGTAATGTACTGTTTCTTTTGAGTTATATTGACCATATACTATACTCTGTATAGTTTTCAACTGTTCTTGACATTAACCTGATGTGGTGATGTATATGTATGTACTATGTACTATGTACCAATTTTATGACAGGGCGGTGCAGACTCTGGATATGGTGCGAAGGCACAAGAGGTTCTTGGCCAAGTTAGAGGAAGGTTAGATACTTGTCCTGTTTACTTTGAACCTTACTATTCATAGCTAAGCTAATTTCTTGTTCTTTGCCAGTAATGATCACCTTATTACTGAACATGATTTCATCCTTGTTTACCTTTGTCTTCGCAGGGGCTTTAGACATGAGAAGACCAAGAAGAAGCGTGGAACCTACAGGGGTGGGCAGATTGATTTACAGACCCACTCGATCAAGTTCAACAATTCAGATGACGAGTGATTGCTTCGCTTTTGCAAGTTGCTCACAGTTTCTCGTTCTTGCCATCATTATTTCTTGATCAACAATATTCAAAGAAAGAACTGAGGGGTATGTGTGCTCGAGGCGAATTTTTGGGAAAACATGAAATTGTTGTATTACGCCAGTTTTGTTGTGTTGCTGCCCTGCTAAATCATCAGGGTGTTGTATTGGATTTACTGAGATGTATCATTTTGCCGCCGCTAATGCGACGCGTGAGAGAGTGTTACACATTTTCCTTTTTTTCTTGGTGTTATGTCACCAGTTGACAATATTCATCACAAGTTGTCTCCCTGCCTTGTTGCTGCCTGGTAGTGAGTACTCTCCTCTTTGTTTTTTGCATAAACAGAATGCAAACTACGTGTGCACATCCTGATATTTTTGAGAGGAATGCGTACATTCTGATTATCACGAGCTTCTGGCGAGGGACAGCAGGGCTGCCTCGTGAAAGTTTACTTTAGGGCTTACGGCCCAGCTAGCACAAGGGCAGCAGCTGTTGCTTCTTGGCTTCTTGCTTTGTGGAGACTGGAGAGTGGAGCAAATTTCATGAGGGATGAAGAAGATGATGGTGACATCATCACTGAGCGGAGGCTCCCTCTGAGATTGGTCCATTCAAATTCAGTCAAAACTTGGACTGATTCCACTGCTGCTGCAGTTGCTGCACCTCCACTCTTATGCCATTGGTGGTAGTCAAGTTCCTCACAGACCAAAGTCAGGTGAGGAGATGTGCCACTGCAGCAACCTATCCTGTTATAATCCGTTTTATCTAACCTAGACAGGTCACTTCCAAGTGATGTGTATTGACGTACTGCATGCCCTGTAGCCGTGCCCAGTCGGATCTAGCTCCTCCGACTTCACCCTGCGACTGTCCTCCGCAGTCGTTGATCTGAGACGTCCAGCGCAGACCTTCCTCCGACTGCTGCGAGATGGGTCCCATTACGTGCGAAGCACTCCTTCGACACCCGTCAGATCTTGATCCGATGATACAGATAAGGTGACTGTTACCGATTACAGAGGATCTCAAATCTGCCCAGCCATGCCCTGCTCCTCTCAAGAACTGCCTTTCTGGCTGCCTGATTAGCCTCACCCATCCATCCATGCGACCAATGTTTCTGTTCTGTGCTTTCTTCACACAAATCACAATGTAGGGATACATTTCCTTCCAGGTAACAACAGCAGCATATCATCAGCAGGAAGGAAACAACACTGGCATCATCCATGGAGGGATATGCTTTGTGAAGCATGCAGAAATGCAGAGGTCTTCATGCCAAACATGAAGAGAGAGAGACCAGCATCACATTACATGCTCTACCTAGCTGGCTGCATCTTTGGTCCGTGAGTGTGAAATCTCCTTTGGTTTAGGCGATGGCAATGACTCAGGTGGCTGTAACTGTCAAACTCTGCAAAGATCCAAAGGTTGCAACCAAGTTAGAGACTGCTGTAATCAGCTGGAAAACAGATAAACCCTAGCCCCAGGGGAGCAGTAGACAGTAGTAAATCTTGGATGCTCATGAGTGTACAAACAAAAGCATACTTTTCCTGCTAGTATCTTTAAGCACTGCAAGAATCATTCAAATTAAGAGCAACTGTTTACAAAGAAAAAAGAAATGGTGATCGATTTGGCCATGCTGCTGCCTTGTACTGCCTCACATCACAATAACTGCCACAGCACAATGAGGTGAGAGTTCACCTCACCTCACCTCACCTGCTGTCCTACCATAGCTGCAAGAGACCACAGCTAGATTGAGAGGGGTTCCCAACATGTACGATGAAAGGTACACTCTTGCAGATCTTTCCGTTGGATTGCAAGCAAAGCAAAGCAAACCCTAGCCAGTGGCAGTAGTACTTGCTAGCCATTGGCGCTAGACTGGTACTCCAGTACACAAATGATGCTTTCTCCCTTTGAAAACCTGTACATGACCCAAAAGCCATGATCACATCTACTACTACCATTTGTTTGTGTAAAAAAGGACACACCCTTGAAATGATTAGCATTCTTAAAAGCATAGCATCCTATAAGATCCAATGATCTATTCCTCCATAGTGCCCTAGCAGAAGAAGCATCTGTGGCACCATATGGACTTTTGGAGTAGCACTATATGTACTTCTAGTCTAGTGTATATATAGGAGAGTATCCTCTTGTTTGATGTATGCAAGTTGCCGCCATCCTTTTGAAATAAAAGTTGCCGCCAAAATTCATGCTATGCAAGACAAATTGAATTCTCCTTGGCATGTCAACTGTTGAAGCTTACCATGGCTGAGTTAGACAAGCACGTAATTTACATGGATATTGGCATAAGTGTGACATCAAGCATTGGATAAAGTAACCTCCAAAACCTAAATTATATGATGGTGAAACTAACTAGAAAGATGAAGACAACAAACAATGTGTGACGTTATGGTACATTTTTCTAATAGTATTATATTATCAATAAAATCGATCTTAGCCATCGATTTCGAATGATAATTAGTACTTTAATTGATTATATTTTAGGAATAATCACCATTATAGAATTTACAAATCTCTTTTGTGGGTTTGTTGCCATCTCAACATCACGGATTTTTTGGACGATTTTACAATTTCTAAATTCTAATACTACTAATCAAGATAACGGTAGAAATTATTTTTAACTCTTAGATAGAACAAGATTAAAAGTTAGAATTTATTCTATTACCATTTAAATACACCGTAAAACTAGTCTAAAAAAATTCACCAATAGAAATAGAAATTGGTTTGGTGGACTCATGCTGTGCTTTGAGGACATGAGCTGACGGCCTTGCAAAACCCTAGAAGCAAAAGAGGGGCAGCTGTGGTGTGGCTTTGTGTCCTCTATGGAGGAGCAAATCAATTAACAAAGCATGCATTGCATGGTTTTTCTTTTGTTGTGCTTGTTGGGGTTTGGGCTTTGGAGTCTTCTCTCCCTCTCCTTTCTTTGTGGCTTTATCTTTGGGTGTGCATGGGGTGTGGTGTTGGATAGGGTAGTGGGAAGAGAAAATTTTGAAAAGGCAATAGATAATTCAGATAATCTTCTTGCAATGAACATTTTTCACAATAGGAAATTTCATTTCCTTTAAAACACAAAGTCGATGATTTTTGTAAGGTGTGTTGGGTTATGTGGTTATGCGGAAATAATAAGGAACTCAAAAACAATATTATGTCCTAAAATGTTATTTAAATTTATTTGTGTCGTGCAGGAGAGAACTAGGCAACCTTTGTAATATCATGCCTCGAATGAACTAGGAAAGATGCACACAACTAATAGAAGTTATGTGTGTTTTGACAAAGCCATGATTTTTTTGAAATTTCTCATGAGGGATTTTATGCACCGTTGTGCTTCACATTATGTTTTGGATACTAGGGATGTCAATGAGAAAAATCTCCACGGGAAATAAGTTACCATCCATATCCCCAATTAGGAGAAAATTCTTCATCCCTGTCTCTACCTGTGGGGAAGAAATTTCTTCCATCCCCACTCACGCACGAGGAATGTATATCCGATGGGGTCTTGTTCGTATCAAAAGGAAAAAAACAAGTCTAGACAAACTAGGATGGTTGAGCTAGATAATTTAATGAGTTAGACTCTAAGTTATAGTGAACTAGTTGATATAAAACCATATATATTAGAAGAAACAGACACGGGGATGGGAAACAAATCCCTGTCTCCGTCACACCCAATATGTGAATTTTCACTCATTAATCCTCCATCCGAAAAAATAGCCCTATCGTCATTCCCTAATATGAGAATTTTCCGTCACGGAACAGTATTGACCGTTGACATGCTATTGGATACCTTCTACTTCATAGCAAAAAAGAGAGTTGAAATTGTTCATCATGCATAAATATGTAACTAGATGTCTAGGAATTCTCTACTTATACTAGCTTAATACTCGAATCAACATGAAACATACCAGTCCTAGAAAACTTTGGACCACTCGTGGACACAGAAATAAGAAGGAAAAAAAGAATGATACTACAGGTGACATAAAACGGTGCTCAACGACACGTAGCTACTTGTGATAGGGCACAGTAGAATTTACCCTGACAGTATAAAATTGGGCATGAGTATAAATTTTATGCAAGATGAGCTCCTTTAGCTCTCGGTAGCTACCAGCATACTATGGTGCCAACCACCGTAATATAATGGTTAGCACGGTTTTTCGTCACCAATAATAAGTGGTAAATGTCAGATAATGGTATAAATTGGCATGGTTAATATAATGGTAACCGATTAAAAAAACTTGTCTAGTTGGTGGTCGGTTTTATAATCTCTGGCAGGAGCTTTGTTTGGATCCATTGCGAGGCACAGTAAATTTGAAAGAATTTCACAGGGAATTTTTGGTAAAGACCACATAATTTTTATTAACAGTAACCAATTTTTAGACTAACCGTTGTTAACACTAACCAATCTAATTTTTATTAAATCAGTCCATCAGCACAAAACGAACCGGTTATCGGTTCAGAAACCGTTAGCGGCCGGTTTTGCAAACAGTGATCACGGGCCACCGGCCAGTCAAACCGATGATTTCCCGCCGTCCGATCAACCACCCCCGCGTAGATCGGACGGCTCGTGGAGCGCGCCACAGTGTGGTCCACACCTGATGCACGCTCGCACGCTTCAAGCTGAATGCTCTCTCTACTGCTACGTGTCTCTTCCTCTATATATGACCCCAGCAACGCACGCTCGCTCGCGGCTCGACGACGCCTGCGTGCTTTGCTGCTGGCCTGCTGCTTCGTCTTCCTCTATCTAGCTTGTTGCCGCTAGCTAGCAAGCTGCAGCTGCTCGTAGCTGAGAGAGTGAAGCAGATATATATACACATTCAGGCATGGACTACGAGAGGATACACAAAGTTCAGGTAACAACGCATCGTCTGCTATATATTATCGCCATTGAATTTCATCTGCTTGGGTTTCTCCTGTTTCTGCCATATGTCCATGTTTTTTCTCTTCTTGGGTGTGGAAGCCATGGCCCTGCCTTGATCTCAGTTCAAACTTCAAAGCCATTGAAGTGAGTAGTAACTTAACTAGTAACATTCATGGCTGCTTTGCTCATCGGTTCAAAGCTTTGTGGTTGGGAGTTACTGGCAGATTCACTATTCTCACATCACTCTCCAATGGCAACTCCAGCAGGAGCAGTTAATCTTTATGATCTTTGGCTCTTTGCAGCAGGAGGGCAGAGTCATGCATCAACTTTGACATTGCAGAGAGCCTAAAATTTTCCCTGAATCTTGGGTGATTAGCTGCTGTGATTAATGCTTCATTGGAAACCATCAAAATGTTTTGGTTGAAACTCTGTATTTATGTGGGGTTGCAATGCAGATGGGAGTCATGTCTCCAACCAAGCTGAGGATGAAGCTGCTGGGATCCCATGGGAGCAGCAAGATGGAGGACGCGAGCAATTCGCCGCGAGCGTCGCCGTCGAGGCTCGTCGTCGACGACGACCACCCCAAGAACAGCCTCTTGGCCCAAGAACTCGACGAAGGTCCATTCTCTTTGTCCTGACAAAAAAAACCAGTTTTTTCTTCAGTTGCATCGTGCAGTTTGGAATGGCAATGGCGGTGTGTGTGTTTGATTCCGACGGCTGGTTCTTCATCAGAGTATCCCAAGGACCGGTCGGACTCTTCCCGGTCGCGCTCCGACGCGAGCCACGTCAGGGCTGGCCATGGCGGTGGCGGCAATGGCTACGACAGCGGGCACGACGCTGGCGGCGGCGGCAACTTCGAGTTCTACAGGGAGGGGAGGCAGGCGGCGCCGGTGGTCGGGCCGTTCTTCAGGCAGGTGGTGCCGTCCAAGTGGAACGACGCCGAGAAGTGGCTCGCCGGGAGGCACGTCGTGCATTCCAACCCGATCTTCTCCAAGAAGGCCGCCGCCGCCACTGTCCAGAACGGCTCTTCGGTCGGTAGCGCGCTGACAGAACTGTCGTCGCCGCCATCTTCGTCGTCGGTGAGCGGGCCGGCGACCAGGCAGCCTCTTCACAAGAAGCTCCGTATCACAGAGCGGCTGCCAAGTGGGAGTAGCTCAGGTGAATCACGAAGCATTTCGAAACTTTTCATCCAAATCTACACAAATTCCGTCTGAAATTCCATGGGATTACGAACTTTTCGTCGAAAATTTACACAGATTCTTGCGTCGCAGCGCTCCCTGCGGTGCAGTCGGTGTCGATGCGGGACGTGGGGACGGAGATGACGCCGATCGCGAGCCAGGAGCGGTCGCGGAGCGGCACCCCCGCCGGCGCCGCCACGCCGTCGCTGAGCCCGCTCTGCTCGGTGACGTCGAGCCCTAGGGGCAGCGCCGCCGCGTCCTCCGCGCCGTCGGAGAGGGAGCTCCAGATCAGGACCCGCCGGGAGATCGCCGCGCTCGGGCTGCAGCTGGGCAAGATGAGCATCGCGTCGTGGGCCAGCAAGGAGGAGATCGCCCGTGCTTCGCCGGAGAAGACACCTCACCCCGGCGAGGACGGCTCCAAGAAATACCTGGAATTCGAGGCGCGCGCCATCGCGTGGGAGGAGTCCCAGAAGTGCAAGCTCGCCGTGAGGTATATCAAAACATTTCCTTTTTCTTTTCTCTGCACTTTTTTGTCTGAAATTTGATTTATGAAACTAAATTTTTGTCATAACTCGTCAGGTATCAGAGGAAGGAGGTGAAGATTCAGGAATGGGAGAGCTGCCAGAAGGCCAAGTTCGAAGCCAAGATGAGGCACGCAGAGGTGAGCTAACCTCACCTCACTTCGAGTTCATAATTCCGAACCTTCTAGAGCTAAAAATTTACAACTTTGTGTCAAAAATCTGAACTTTTTTGAGACAAAGTCTTGAGTTTGAGTAGAATTATTCAGAGAATGATGCGTGATGCTTGTGTGATTCAGGTGCAGGCAGAGCAGATGAAGGCGAGGGCGAAGCAGAAGCTGAGCAGGAGGCTGTCGGCGCTGAGCCACAAGGTGGAGGGGAAGCAGGCGAGGGTGGAGGCGCGGCGGAGCCGGCAGGCGGCGCGGCTGTCCTGGCAGGTGGACCGCATCCACGAGATCGGCGCCGCGCCGTCGCGGCTCCGCCGCTGCTGCAGCTGGTTTCTCTGACCATCCCCCCTCAATTCAGGGATGAAAAAGTTCAGAGGATTATCTCGTCAGAAAATTGCATGAGCTTTTGTATATGAAACTGCCAATGGTTTCTTCACTTGCTGGGAGCAACGTGTAGTAGATGTTGCCGCTTTGCCTCCTTGCCATGTGTGATCTGAATTTGGTTTTGATCTGAGGCAGATAGGCATAGGCTTGATGATACTATTGCCAGCGATAGCCTGAGCTGCAGCAGAAATCATCGAACAGATGCTGACAGAGTGACAGGTGTGCCGAGGGCTTAAGATTACCCCACTTTTTAATTGATTGATGAACACTTCTTAAAGAGAGCAGAAATCATAAGACATCAACCAACTGCATTGGTATTTAGGGTTCTAGGATTCATTAAGATTAAGAACATGTTTATTTTAGCTTAGAATTATAACAATTCAGTTTATAGAAAAAAAATTAGATTAAACTAGTTTACTGAATTGTTATAATCTGTACTTAAGATTATAATAAGCTGGCATAATAAGTTGACATGTTTGTTTCAGCTTATAAAAAAACTAGATTATTATAATCTCAAACTGCTACAAATAGGCTCTAAATAAAGTTATAACTTTTTTTTTATCTAAAATAAGAACTAGATTGATCAATTAAGGGGGTGTTTGGTTTCATGGACTAAAGTTTAGTCCGTGTTACATCGGATGTTTAGACATTAATTTGAAGGACTAAACATGAACTAATTATAAAAATAATTACATAATTGAAGGATTATTCGCGAGACGAATCTATTAAGCCTAATTAATCCATGATTAGCAAATGTTTACTGTAGCATCACATTATCAAATCATTGCGTTATTAGACTCATTATATTCGTCTCGCGAATAATCCACCGATTATGAATGAGTTAAATAGTCTACATTTAATAATCTAAAAAAGTATCTAAATATTCTATGTGACGTAACTAAACGGGACCAAAGTATTCTCAATGCATTTACATCTTCAAAGAACCGGCTTTAAAAAAATTCTTACGTCTAGAGCTATGTTAAATAAAGCTTTAGTGTGGTAGCAATAAAGCTCCAGCCATGGCCTCTTTGTTGGGTCATTACCTTGTTGACATGAAGCTTGGCTGACACAAAGTTTGAAGTAAAATTTAGGCAAATCTCTCGTAAAGAAGGCTGGGTAGTTGAATTCATGGCATGGTGAAATCATTGAATAGGTAGCTAACTAGCATGAGTCCAACAAAATCAATATCACCACATGGAGCTAACAGGGATCTCAGCTGCCCCTCAAAAAGTTCCTATCAACTATAGACATCACTTTGAAAGTTTGCAAGCATGGAATCATGGTTTTGTCCTGAGTACCTAATCCTCCATGAATCATGCACACTGAAATAGAACTAGGCAAACAGGTCCGAGGCTACAAGCCAGGATAAAAATCTTGACGCATGCAGCATCTAGCATGAAACAAGATCAACCAACCGCATAGGTTTGAAATGTTTAGGCTCCATTTGGAACCATCAGTTCTAGACATATATAGCTACAAAATAAGGTCAATTCTACAGTGATTGCCAATCATTCATAGAATGGCTCTTGCCTAGTTGCCTGCCATTAGAGCTAAAGCAGCTATCATACAGCACGTCCATGATCAGATGAATACAACAGATCCATCTAGCTATATATTATTGACTGAGTTGCTACTGATGCAGACAGGACTGGTGAGATCATCGCATGCCGTCTAGTTGGTTCCGGTCTACATTTCAGTAGTCCAGAGGCGCTACAGACGCAGTGTTGCCTGTGATATTCTGCATGTCTTTTAGGTTACGGTCTACATTTCAGTAGTCCAGAGGCGCTACAGATGCAATGTTGCCTGTGATATTCTGCATGTTGTGGCTTGCAGAATAGTCGTCGCAGGAGGCATTGTTCTGCTGCATCCTTGCTCCGGGTTCAGAAAGAAGGCCGTCTCCACCACGAACCAACTGCTGCACCTCCTGTGGCGAGAGTATCTTTATGCACCATACGCTATTCGCAAACTCCCTGGAAAACATAACATCAAAAATTATGTTTATTTGTTTCAGGCATCAAAATAATAGTATATCGCATTCGAAATAATTTAGTTTTGTAAGTGCTTACTGCCATGGATCATCGCCGACGAGAAGAACATCATTTTCCCGGTCGACAAATACAAGCTGCCAGCCTGATCTTACAGGGTCCTCCAGTTGGCCTTCAAGGCCAAAGAGACGCTCGAGCTCACTACGTAACTCGCAGTAGCTCCTGAATCTGGAGATGTCGAGTGATCTCCCAAGGGACCCTGATTTGTAAACCTGTTAAAGAAAATGCTGAAAAAATTAGTCAGATCACACAGAATAAATGAGCAGCTCACAGAACAATTGTGTAGGGTAATAAATAGCATCAAGTGACATCATGGGCAGTGCTTAAGGTATTTTCAGACATCAGGCAACTCTAAGACATAATAACTGATTGCTTTGGTACCATCAACCTTCTAAAATATGTGTTGTTTAATCTACATACTAAAGTATTTTTCTCAGTTATCAACTTTGGCAATCAATAACATGCAAGTGAAAAACACATACCTTCACAAAGGTTGCTCCTTGTGATGGATTTACACAAATATTATTAAGAGGATTGAAGGTTCCAGAATCACCTAAACAGTTGGAGGTTGCTAAGGTGTTTTCGGGTGACAAATCCACACCACTATATCTCAACAAAGGTATTGCCATAGAATCAGTTTCTCTGCTACCATCACCTGTGACACTCGCCATGCCATCCTGGAGGGCAAATGATGATGAAAGCAGGCGGCTCTCAGCATCAGCCCCACAATCCTGGATGATAGAACAGCCTCTCGCTGATAATGGTGGAAAGGTGCCAGGAAAGTGAGATATACTGGTCTGGTGAGTTACTTTCTCAAGCTTGGGGTGCATGGACTGAGGTTCAGGATGAACAACGGACTCTACAGCCAACCGCTTAGAAGACCACCCCTCTGATGCCATTAATTGGCTACTTTGTGTAAAACTGAGAAGGTTTGAGACTTCTTGGTTAGAGAAGTTGTGGAAATTATTGTGTAGATGCAAAGATGGATCACTGTTTCCTTCTAAGAGGTTCTGATGGTAGAACGATGATCCAGTAAGCAATGATGATGGTTTCTGAGAAGCAGATCCTGACTCAGAAGCTACATCAACAATATGATGATCGCTAGATGGGAGCTGCTGTGGCATCTCCTGATGAGATTGTTCTTGTAAAACTTCCTGTCTTTGTTGCTGCTGCTGCAACTCTTGCTCCTTTAGCAGTTGCTGAGGATTGTGCAACTGCAGCTGCGGAAACTGACCTTGAAGGAACCCAGAGTTACCAGTGTTCTGACAATGGCCTTGCTGAACAGCTTGCAGGGGTGACTGCTGGGATTGATACTGCATCTGCTGTAGAACTTGATTTGCAAATAGAGAATTCAATCCACCATTCAGATTCTGTGTCTGTTGGTATTGCAGTGTAGCCGAAGGCTGCTTTAAAGGATCCCCAGATCTAATTTCTTCCAGTGCTGCTGCAGCCATTTGCTGGTATGTGTCAGGCTTAAGACCCAGCAACGGAGAATCCATTCTTGACTGAAGCCACGGTGATACTCCATGTCCTTGAAAATTCAGAGACTGGGCTCCTCTATCTCCATCTCGAAGCCACATGAGAGAAGAATAACGAGCAAAATCATCAATTCTCCCACCTGCAGGAAAAAGCAGTCAAAAGGCAGACTGAAATAATCCTATAATTATGCATGCTAGTGGTCCTGTCATCAATCAGCATACCATTGAACATGCTATGCATAGGCAGTCCTGAAGCCCATGGACGCTTAAGTCTTAAAGGAAAGGCACTAGGGTACATTGGAAAGGTTGTCAGAGGCTCTATCTCCCAAAGAGAAACTCTCGGCTGTTTATCACCAGTGGTGGACTCATCCCAACCAACCTAATGCACCACAATGCCAAAATGTTAATAAACAAATCACAACGTAAACACGTTCACTGAAAGGGATCCATACAAGTTGTATTTGACAAACGAGTAGATAATGAAACAAGATAACCAAATTTCTGTTGAAACCATAAAAAATCATTAGCAGGTAGTATAGTACCTTGACAGAACGCCAATGTGAGTTTGGCCAACGCACTGAATCTAGATCACTTATGCCCGTGATTGTACCCATGTATCTGAAAGAAGAGGTAACTATAAGATAAAGGAGCTTTCATGTTGTGTGCTTTATGAGCTTACCGCCTGACGCTTGACTCCTCTGTCTCAAAAAGCATCCTAAAACGCATTCCAACAGACACACGTGTGTGGTAAACAGCTTTCACATACTTAGCCAATGGAATCACAAATTCAGAAGGGCTAGCCCTGATAAAGGATGACCGTGTCAATTAAATATAGAAATGAGGTGGATCAAGGATTCAAGGTACTGTTCTACAATATTGCACTACATTTACCTGGGGTTATAGAAAATTGTGAAGCGACTATTTGTGGCTGCAGCATGAGCTGCTGCGGCAAGAAGGCCTATATGCATGCTATCACTTGATAGCACAGAAGAGGGAATAACAGTCTGTGGACGATTTGCACGACGTATTCCCAAAAGAAGTTGATTGTTATCATTCCTGGTAAAAATGAAAAAGGTACTTAAGCCTCAGCAGTGTGGACAGCCTCACAGCCTCTAACATATAATTTAATGAAGGGTTGAAGGGTGTTGTACCAGATAAATATAACAGAGTCTCCTGCTACTAATCTTTTCGCACTCACAAACACACTCCAGCCCGTTGTCAGAAGATGCCTTTTCGGTTGACCTGCAGAATAAATGCATGGCCAATCGAAAGTTCAACAGAAGAAGATAACCCGCAATAGAATTTCATAAGACAAATTCTGCAAGGTAAAAACTAAAGGAGGTAAATTACACTATTGTCATTATAGCATGCCCAGGCAATTCCAATTCCTTAGCCAAATAAAACCGCTAAACAGATCTTGGCAGCAGAAAGAAATGAACAAATCAAATGTCTAATGGAAATGCTATCTAAAAGGTGCAATACATGATTTTATCTGTCACTTTTCTGTGTATACAAACAATTAATAATCAACCACATGTGTGTCAGCCATAGTACATACCACGAAATATATGGCGAAATTTCCACTCATTTTCATGCAAATCTCTAGCAAACAGCTCCTGTGCAGGAGGCTGCTGTGAAAAATCCTGCAGATAACTAAATGAATCAATTTGAAGAACACGTAATAGATGAACATTTCTTAGGGAAAAAAAGAGAGCTTAAAGACAGACCAGTGGAGGGAAGACTTTCTCAGCTGCTCGGCGGGGAACAGAGAATCCACCGTGGGTACTCGTATCACTTGCAGTCAACGTCTTGCAGAAGTAATTAGTGGGCTGCTTGCTAGAAGTACCCAACTCAATTGGAAGAAAATGCTCCTTTTGCTCTTCCTGTTAGTGGTATACATGATGAATAAATAAACCTTACAGCATTTTGAAACAATGAATAAGAAATCAGGCTACAAGTGCAAAGCAACGGTCAAATACTGGGCTCAATGGTTGCAGTGTCATCTGGGCATAAACTTCATCTGTCTCTGCATCAGCCTGCAATAGCACCGATAAATTGTCATAAAGTGCTTACTAAGGAGCTACATGATGGTCCCTTTAAGAGTTTAAGTGTGAACTCACATGCATGGTGACATTATGAAGCTGGCAAATCAACTGAGGAGGTAGGTTTGGATAGTTTGGGATTTGAGCATCGACTCCCTTATTAGTCGATGCTGCAACCTGCACAAAACTAAATTTACTTTAGAAAGTAGAGTTTCAGCACATTCTTCTGCAATATTATGTTTAGACTTTAGTGATGCCTTAAGCAAACAATATGAAGAATCTCCTGCCCTATTATAGTGATGCACTGATGCACCAATGCGCGAAGGCAAAAGCTTTCTTTCTTATATTAGACAGCCTGCCTTCTTTTATGAAATCTAGTAAACTGGAGTCAACAAAATCCGGCCATGCCTAGTTTATCAAAGAGTTATGTGTGTAGAGACTACAAACTGAGTGACTGACCTGCTCACTATGGCCCTGTGGAAAGTAGACGACCCGGCTCCTGACCACGGGCAAAGACACAAGGGGCCCAGCGCATGCATGCCACAGCTCCGAGTTCAGACACCTTTGTTCCCCTGCAAAATGCCAAACACACATGAGCTGAACAGCAAACCACCAGAAAGCTGAGTTCATGTGAAGCTACTATTTGTACTTGCCCACAGACAGTAGGAGGCTCAGTCAGTATCAATAATGCTATAGCATGGGAGCAATGAGCAGAAGCAAGTGATGTAGTTTTTTTCCTGTGTGTGTGTGCAAGGCAGAAATGGAGATGCGCGAATGTGATCATGCACAAACAACTCAAAGTGCACAATCACAACGCTCCATGATCCTTAATCCACTTTACAATGCAGGCATCAACACAAGCTGAGAAGTGCACAGCTGAAATAATCTTGAAATTGTGAGCTGGGATGTACCGTCATTCTCCGGCAACATCTGCAGCATATCCGTAGACGGGGAGAGCTTCATCTCCGATCACGACCAGCGACAAGAGCATGAAACTCTGCCGCACCCTGACGAAAGAACACCGGAGGAGATGTTCCTCAGCGTCGCATTATGCTCCCAACAGCAATACCTGCCGAACTATCTTCCATCTTCTGCTCCAGATTCCTCCCCCTCGCCGCTGCCTTCGCCCGGAACAGCTAACCGAAGCCTGGACCGTCGCGGCAAATCCTCACCACAGCCGACCTCATCTCACCGGAATTCCTGAAACAATCACTGAGCAAACATCAAATTGGAACAAGGAAGAACCGTCACAAAGCTCCAATATTTTTCCCGAAAACTGAGGAAAAACACCACGACGAACACAGCTTGATCAGAGAAGCTGGATTTTTCGCTGCGGAGGTAGCAAACAAGAGGAGAAATCCAGCGAGGCAACTGACCCCGAGCTCATCAGATCAAACAATAGCTTACGAACCGCACCGACCGGGAGCTCATCCCAAGCACTCGCGCCACCGGCACTCCTTCGACGGCTAACCGGAACCGTCCGCCTCAAATCGCCACTGCGCGCGCTCTCACAACCAGCCCCTCACCCGCCGCGGCGGCCAAGCCCAGCCTCAGGCCCCGCCACCCCGCGCGACTCCGGAGCTCGAGGAAACCTCCCAGGGCTCAAGAGGTCGCACGCCGAGGAGCCAAGGCGCGGCCAAATCCGGCAGCGACGGCCTAACAGCGTACCATTCGCCCCCGGCGGCCGAAACAGACGCCGCGACGACGAGCCGGGAGCTAGGAGCGCGGCGGAGACCGGAAGCGCGGTCGTCGAGACCGGAGGCGCCTCGGCAGGGGCGAACCCTAGGGGCTAGGACGCCATGCCCGGATCGAGAGGAGCGGAGGGGGAGGCGTTTTTTTCTCTGGTTTTTTCTTTTTTCTTTCCGTTTTGAGGGGTTCAGTAGAAGAGGAGAAAAAGGGAGCTTCTTGGAGCTAGTAAAAAAAAATCTTTAAATGGTGAATTTTGTTTCTTCCAACCCACCCCCTTTGAAATGGATTAATTTTGTTTTGAGATGCTAGTCATCTTTGACCGGATTCTTTCAAATACAAGTATTTCAAAGTTTCTAGACGTTTTTTATATTATTTATTTTATCCTTATTAGATAAATAACTTCTTTTTTAAATATAATAAATAATAAAGTTATTTGAGTTGATTTTTTAATTGTTATATACAAGTATAAAGATATAATCTTTTTTTAAGATGGAGGGGGAGACGCCCCAACATTTTTTTTAAAGAAGGGGTGTGATTGCTTAGGATTGAACCCGGGTGAGAGGCGCCACAGCGGGCAGCCATCCCGCTGAGCTACAGCTACAGCTCAGTTCACAGAGGAGTAGATATAATCATGTGGAGTTTTTTATAAGTAATTAAAACTAAATAACAGTTGATATATCATGTCTACTATCTCATATCTTTCACCCTAAATTCTCAAAACTAGTCCTACCGGTTCTTACCTATAAGGACTCCAATGGATTAAATGGGATTTGAAGAATTTTTATAGAAATTAAATTAATTACTATGAAAATTCCTGATTTAAAGGAGCACTAAATGTTATAGATTGGAATACCGTAAAGGATTACTTGAGGAGCTAGCATCAACATGGGCAGCCAAGCTATAAGAATTTCGATGTAACCTCTCTGAAGCTTATCTATTAGGGACTTAGGGTTGCCTCGAAACACAACAATTATATATAAATTTTACAGAAATTAGTTTAATTCCAGCAAAATTCCAAAGTTCCAAATGAGGTCTTAGCGGTTAGCAAACCAAAACAAGTGTGATAAACTTGTGTCTTCGATGTATCAAAGGACTTATTCGTAAATAAAAGAATAATTAAGGAGCCAAGTCAAAAAAACCGCCTGCCCTTCTTCGAAAAGAGCAACCCCTCTACGCTCACGTAGAATGTGAAATTTACCACGCCGCCCTTCGGCAGCAGACTCCCCACGCCTGCTCGAGATTCGCGCGCAGGAGCATGGACGGCCAGGAACCCGAGGTGGGCAGGCCGACGTGGGCACGTGCAGGGGCAGCGCCGTCTTTTCCGCGCCTCCCGGCGTACGAGGATTCGTCGCTTTCCGGGCAGGGAGCGGCGGGGCCCGCGCGTGGACCGCGATTAATGGGGTCCGCGGGTCTCGGGGAGAGCGCGGAGCCGTCCGATCGGGAATGGACGGCGTGGATTGCCCGTGCGGCTCTACGGAGACAGAGGGACAACGACCGTTTGGTTGCTAGCCATCATTTGTCAATAAAAATTGTCACACTTATTTTAAGTTGAGATTGTTAAATTCTTTATCACACCTTAGTAAGTTTAAGAAAATCTTACCATATTTTTTAAGTCATTGACTAAAGAACCGAAAAAAATCTTGTTATAGTTTGTGGCAGTAACCAAACACCTATTAATTTAGTTAAACTTAACTAACCTTAGGTATGATAAAGTATGGTTAGGAATCAAACAACCCCGTATTCCATGTCGTTCTCGTGTCGTGGGGTAGGTTCGTGCAGTGGCATTACGCATAATCAAATCATTACTGCTTATTTTATATATTGTCACGAAGATATTGTATTATTATTAGGTTTATTTTATTTGATATTTAATTGATAATATTATTATTTATTATAATTTTTTCACACTACACGTGGTAGAGATCAAATAGTTTCAAAAATACTTAAAACATGAACTTTTTCAGTAACAAAATTTAATATGGATTTATAGCTTATTTGATAATAAAAATTGAGTTTTATACAACTTATGACGTGGAATGGCGCACACTACACCGGTTGTTGGTAATGGTCAATAATTAAAGCCATAGACTGTGGTTATCAGATTAGTTATAGTGGATGTTAAGTCGTTAACCCCGAGTGGTAGTTGTGCTCTGATGTTTTTTTTTTCAAACTGCACGCACTGAGACGCTGAGACTGAGAGTCGTAGCATATATAACCTTTTTGATTAATTGATTTCATCCTTTTGATCTAAAAAGTTGATCTGATCCAGATTTATTCCTAGCGATATATATATCCATATACAACAAACAGGTCTGTGTGCTAATAATAGACGTGGCAACAAAAACTGTTGGCTAATTTAGTCATGGCAAAGGGCCTACTTAGTTTGAGTCTCTTTTTGTCTACGGGTTATAAATTAAAATATTAATTTAAGGATAAGTTTTGCACTCTCGTGTCTCTTTTTGAACGTGGTGATTTTATAAAAACTTAATCAGGAAATACATGTATAATTCTATTGAAATTCTATAAATTCATGTATTTCAAATTTTGAAGAATAATAGTTATTGAAAACCTCTTCTACCGGGTTTAGTTTGGAGATTACGACAATAGACAATTACTGAACAATAGAAATAAGATACAGAACAAAAACTTTTTTATCTAGTCACCGTGTCATGAGTGTTCTCTCTATATTTACATAAAAAACTTCTAAGAGATAGAACCAATCTTAAAAAACAAATTATCAAATAAGGTCAATCTTTTAAAGATATAGATAGATCCAACTATTTATTGTAAAACTTTTGTTTTTTAACAGTAGCAAAAGTGCAGTCACCACAGGAATATCATAGTCTGGGCTTCCAAGTAAAAACAAATTTCATCCGGCGCATGAATGTAAAATGCCCTGCAGTAAAAAAACCGGTGCTCTTTTACGGTTTCACCCCTGCCGA
>KE371914.1:21840-34081 GCA_000418225.1 Zizania latifolia
TTCTTTTACCTTTTCACCCCTACCGTACGCACGCGACACCGACGCGTCCCGTCCCGCCCCTCGCGCGGCGCGGCCTTACCCGCCTCGTCCCGTCCCACTGACGGACCGGGCCCACGTAGCCAGCAAAGGTGGGCCCCAGCGCGCTCGCGTGGAAAAGGCGCCGACATGATGGGACCTGACGGGGGAGGGACGGCGGCCGTCCGATGCGCGGGGCCCTGGCGACGACGGGACGGATCGTGTGGTGGGCCCGCATGCATGATGGGTGGGCCCCGCCGCGAGCGGGGAGGTGACGTGTCGTGCAGGGGGCCGGCTTTTGGTTTGATGGGCCGGGCTGGAAGCAGCGGGGATTGTGGTTGGGGCCCATGATGTGGCCTGCTGCTGCGAGGTGGACATGGGACACGTGGCCGGCTACCATTTGCTGAGCCGGGAAGGATCGGATCGCAATGCATCGCGGGTCCACACGTTTAGGGTTTATGTAATTTTTTTGAAGAGTTTAGGATCCTTTTGATGAAAGAAAAAAAATTATGCACTTGCTCCCTACTTATACCAAAGTGTTTATATACTGTGTATTTTGTGTGATCTTGATACAAAACATGTGATGATTTAACACTTAAAATAAGTATTTTTGCCCCTCGTTTTAAGTATTAAATTATTAAACCTATACTGCATTTTGCACAAGAGCGATGTTTTCTGTGATTTTCATGTATAATCCATCCATGTGTCTATTTTATCTCTTAATAAATATCATTTTATAGATGAGTGAGTATGGTCTACTTACAATTTACTTATTTTTGTAGAGAGAAAAAAACATAACAAAGTAAAAACAACATTTGATGTAGTACAGGAGGTCAAGCAGCGGCTTGCTCTATCTTCCTTGGTGATGACGTGAATCGCTTTGATTCCTCCTATGAGGGGATGCAGACTTAAACGTTTAGTTCGACTCATACATATTCTATAAAAAAATCAAGATTAAATACAAAGAATCAAGATTAAGTTAACAAACCTATGTGTGTTTATATGGGTTTTACTCTTCCTATCTGAAGATATAATGATTTTAGTAAATTATGTGTTAAATGAGAGTATATCATACGGTACGGTCTTCAAAAGTAAAATACATATTGTTTTGCCAAAAGGTTGCAATAAGGATGGATTATATTTTTGTCGTGCCCGTCTCTATGTTCTATATATCTGTATTGGAGGTTGGTGTAAAGAAACTTTATCTGTTCATCTTGGTTTGTGTTGAATTTTGATTTGAACTGGATTAAACCTAAATAAGCTCATATTTTAAAATTCGTTTAGAACAAAACATCAAACTTCTCGAAACTTTTTTAAAACATCATCTTATTTGGACTATTAAACCTTAATGACATAGGCCGTTAACGCGAGATACCAACGGCCCAGCGGAATTGGCCTTCCCACCCTCTCGCCCCCTCCGCCCCTCTCCGCCTCCCCGTCGCCGGCCGCCTGCGCCGATCCCCATCGCGCGAGCAGAGCGGCGCCGGCGTCCTGCCGCTTCCGCCGCATCCTCGCCGGTGAGCACCCGCACGGACACCCCCTCTCTCATTTGCGTCCACCCACACCTTCTCGCTTCTTCCTTAACCTTAGCTTCTCTTCTAGATCTGGGATGTTTTCTCCTTGCCTTGATCCTGGCACTAATTGCAGCTTTCTTTCCAGAAAAAAAATTGGGGGGTTCAGCTGAGCCCCCATGCCACAAGCTAGGTCCGCCCCTGGTGCTCACTGCAGTTGAGGGTTTTTGGGAACTGTGACTTGGGGATCAAAATCGAGTCATACTGTAAGTGTAAGTCCAAAGTGTGACCAATTGACTTTAATTTTGTACACTGGTTATGAAATTTTATTCAATTGAATTTCAGGTGAAGATGCACTGTGCTAAGACCAAACTTTAATCTGATGGATTCTGATGGCAAGAAGTTTGGCAAAGGTAGTTTTCTTGTTGATAAGAAAGTAACAATGCTATGAGCGCATTCGTATCCGCTAGAAAACTTTGCCTATCGAATTTTCATCGATGTTTTGTCACCCCCAAAGTTTTTTCTAAAGATTAAAAGGTTTCGAGCAAAAACATCCCAACTATGTTTAAAGATGAGGCATGTAGTTGATTTCCTTTTTTAATCTGATGTCACCATAATCATTTGTGTTGGTTATCTGATGCAAACATCCTTTTGTTGATGTCCTGAGCTGAGTTAGCTCCAAGTGCCTACAGCACTATTAGACATCTCAGCAACTGCTGATATTTTCTCATCTTGAAACAATTGTGGTATACAATATGTTCGTTATAGAGTGAATACTTACTATTGTGATAATGTGATTTACATCAAGCTGCCTTTTGAGCTTACCAGCGTGTGACAAGTGTTCATTTTAAGCTAGTTCTTGATATGTTTCTGTTTCCAAGTCCTGGTTGCTTGCAATGCTGATGACCTATGTTATGATTATGATATTTCAGGGCCTAGGGAACTCACTGGTGCTGTTGATTTAATAAGCCACTATAAACTGCTTGCCCACCATGATTTCTTTTGCAAGAGGCCTTTGCCATTGGCAATATCAGATACACATTATCTTCACAATATCGTGGGAGATACTGAAATTCGTAAAGGAGAAGGAATGGAGCTAGATCAACTCGTTCAGAATGCATACTTGAGGGACAAGCCCGCTTATATTCAGCCGTTTGATATGGAAACACTGGGGCAAGCGTTTCAGCTTAGAGAAACGGCTCCAGTAGATTTACCCTCTGTAAGATCCGTTTATCCTCCTACTTCCATTATATGACTGCCCATTTGCTCATCATCCTCTCTACAACATTGAACCACTCAACAGGCTGAAAAGGGTATACCGACTATATCTGGTAAACCAAAAAGTGAGTCCAAAGACAAAGAGAGAAAGCATAAAAAACACAAAGACAGAGACAGGGACAAAGACAAGGAGCATAAGAAACACAAACATCGACATAAAGACCGGAGTAAAGACAAGGACAAGGACAAGAAAAAGGATAAAAGTGGGCATCATGATTCTGGTGGCGATCATTCAAAGAAACACCATGAGAAGGTTGGTCCATTTTTTAAGAACTTTTATGTATGTTCAAAACTTTTACAGCTCTGAGCCATTCGTCACTGTAAACCATATTCCATATGTTGGGCTCCGGCCACAATTTTTTCAGAAGAGGAAGCATGAGGGAATGGAGGATTCAGCTGATGTGCATAAGCACAAGAAAAGTAAGGTAGCATACAGCCATTATATCCTTGCTGGTATAGCAAATTGCTTTAGTAGAGTAATTCGTTTTTGTTTGTTAACATGGCTTACACTTGGCAGCACAAGAGTTCCAAAAGCGATGATATGGGGAATGGACTTAGTTAGCTACACTTTCCTTCTTAGTTTTATTGTCAACCCATGTCATATGTGCTGTTAAAAAGGAGGCTCAGAAGGTTTCTGTCATCCATACCCACAGCAGATTAGTGGTTAGTGCTCCTTGAACTTCTTTTGTTTGGTGTTGCATTCAAATTTCTTTTCTGTACTTCCTGTAGATCTAGTGATGGATTATGGATGCATTAACAACAATATTGCTTATCTATTAAAAAGAAGTGAATTAGCACAAGCAGATCTTGTAATGTTCTAGGACTGGATGATATCTTGTCTCACTATTGAGCTTCTGTCTTTAGTCAATCGATGATGTTTTACCTATCTATTGTTTTGGATCTTATCTTAATTGATTAATGGATGAATAGTTTGAAGTTACTAGTCAACGAAGAGAACAAGACATTCTGCCTTTTGCCTGGTACCCTAAACAATAGTCTCGATACTTATATTTATCCACATCATAGGAACATGCCATGGTAGATACATTTGCCCTGATTTTTTCTAGACGAGCGGTCAATTTTGTACCTTGACAATTTTTTTCCTTCATTCGCATGTGATAAAGTGGCGATATCTAGTTTGTTCTGTCTAACATCGTACTGTAGTTGTAGAGTTATAGGCCATTTTCAATTTAACAGATGCTGCTCTGCACAGAAAAATCCATGCTTCTTACCGTTTAGAACTTTAGACCATAACACAGGAAGGTTGATACAGAAGCATAGTAATGTATCACAAAAAAATACTTTGAAATGTTCAAACTTCTGGGAGAGCTGTTGTAAGGTGTAACCATTCCTGTTACTCAAATTTGACCAGTTACAACATATCACCTGCCCAATGAAAATCAATCAACTAGTTGTGGCCAATATTTTGCATACACTTGTAGGCTTTTCTTTGCATTTCATCATACAAAACTATCTAATTCTTACCTTTGTGTGGATGATGCAGATATCATGAACAGGCATTTATTTGAAGCTGTTTTAGAAGAACACGTCTTATCTGCCATTTATCTTGGTCTTGCAGCGTTGACCCTAGGGAGCATGTAACTTGTAATAGTGGACTAACCCACTTTATTGTGCATTTTTGTTTCTTGACCAAATGGTTGTAGGAACACTTGTCAATGACCTTAATTGAGGAGTTTCAGTTCAGGCTTCTGTTTAGCTTTAACACGGTGGATAAATCAAGAAATGCATTTCTTGGCGGGGAATGAGTAGTTGGGAACATGAAGTTGTTTTGTTCACGCTATTCAGGAAAAAAACTAGTTCCTCCTCTGTGTCTGTGTTCTGAAAGAGCATAGTCTCTTGTGTATTTGTTCCCAAGAAAAATTATTTCCAGCCAGTGAGAAATGCAATGGTTTGCTTTGTATAGCCAAATTATGTCCCCTTTTTGTTTTTTCGTCAAGAAAACTGTGTCTCCGACTGTCAGTGACATGACGGTCAAATGCAACTATGTTATTACTCAAAATACCACTGGTATGGTTCAAGTGCCTTGGTATGTTCAGTATGTGACACTACAAGTTTATTTCACAAACTCTTGACATGGAAATCATCTTCTTGTGGTAGACAATCTGCCAATCTGTTCATGGCAAAGTTGGCACAATTCAATGAGTTACATGTGTTTTCAGGTGGTAAATATAAAGAATAAACAATAAATTAATCGAAGAACACTCTGGTAAAAAAATGAGTTTGGTCTGGCTACTAAATTTAAAACTTGGTAGGGCTATAGTTTAGACAAGTTTTGGTACTACTAAATTTAAATTTTGGTATGGTTGAATATGTTTGTTTTGGTGTCAGAGTATGCCCATGCTAACTTTTGGTTTTGCCAAATTTTTGGCGAGGTAATAAACTAAACAATACCTAAATATCCTCCCGTGCCAACTTTTGGCAGGTCTATATTTTGGCAGATTAATTATACCTTTGCCTCAAAGTTAAGTAGACTTTGCATTTTTGTGTATGATAACTATGTCATCCATACCTATATGACAAAAATATAAAACCTATCAACTTATATAGGGTAAAAGTATAAATCCCGCTGGATAGAAGGCAAATATATACGAACGCAAGCAGGTACAAATGCACAAGTCTAAATTCAAAATTTTAAATTTAAACAGCCGACTTTACCACCGGTATTTGGAACCTTGGTACTAGTAGCGAAACTAGCAGCCGTCCGTGTTCGTCGCCGTCGAATGCTGCAAAAATTTGACGGTTCACACCCAGCTCCGTGCCTGTCTCAAATTAATTACACTCAGCTTAGTACTAATCACCTCTTTAACAATGCCATCTAGCATTCTAGCTAGTAGTATAGCACTGCATCACTCTTAACAAAATATAATCAAGGCCACAATGTGGCCACTAATGCAGCATCATCCTTCACTGAATATAAAAGCAATATTCAGTAATCCATACACACACATATGTAGCCTACTGGTATCTTCAGTACTGTCACAACCATGCATGCAAATTTGAATATTCAAATTAAGCAACTCATTGCACTGTTTATTTTTAAATGAAACATCACATTGCTTTATAGGCTCATGTAAGATAATAAGCTTAAATAATACAGTACTATGCTCCATGTAGGAGTACTTGTCCTAGATAATCTCTGTGTCACCCATGTGAGCATGTCAATAGCTGGCCAGGCAAGCAAGCAACCCTCCCTTAAACAACATATCAGTTAATTAATTAACAAAAGAAAGCACAGCAAAAGAGGAGAAGCTCAAGGTAATCAAGGCACACAAGATTCGTTCCTTGATTAGGGTTCCAGTTCAGGTCGAGACAATGGCGACGCTTTGCTTGGTGGCTGTAGGGTTCTTAGGTGATACGGCCCTCTGCCCCTTGTCCCCCTGCCCCCGTCTGTCTGAACTCTGAACTCTGAAACTGGTTTAGTTTTCTTGGTTCCTCTTGAGATTCTTCCTGGTTTCTTGGGCTTTGAAACCAAGCAATGCAATGGACGCACATGTTGTACACACACTGCGTGATTAGTTTAAGCTTAACCTGATCTTGCTCTGCGAGTGCCTGCTTGTGGTTAGGTGAAGAACAAGTTGACAGTGTATGTGATGCATCGATCTGCAGGCACTGGCTGTCTGTATCTAGAGAGTAGAGACTAGAGCACACGTCAAGTTCAGAATTTGGAACATGTGTCTGCTGCAGGTTCAGTCATGTTAGTTTCCAAACTGATCAGTGCCAGTAAACGGAGGCTGAACAATGCGGTCCATGCTTTAACTAAACATGGTGCTAATCAAGCTAAAATTTGCCACATTTATGGTCAGTACATTATGGATACACCGAATTAATAAGAATTGTTTATTTTTATAGATCTAATACTAACGATTAAAAGAAATCGATGTCTTACCTCAGAGGAGGTAATAGATCACCCTAATCTAACGGCTAAGATTAAAGAAAATCGACATCTTACCTCATAAGATAATATGTTAATTTATTTTTTCTAACCAATGATTGAGATTAATTCTATCTCTTACCTCCTGAAGATGTACATATGTATCATAAAAGAGCCTTTACACACACATATATATGGAATCAGTTTGGTGGCGTGCCCAATTTGGGCTCGGAGAAGGCGAGCTCGGTGGCACAGTTGACGAGCGACAGATCTAGAAGTGATTCTTCAACCAAATAAAAAATAATATAATTTTATCGTTCAAACCAAACGATCATCTTTTTTATGATAAACTCATTCTAGATTCGTTGTACTATAAAATATTCTATTCGGTTCTAAGTTGCTATATCATGGGACGAATGGAGTATAATATATTCAGTGACTAGGGCTGTCTCTGAACTGAACTCAGATAGCCTGATACCATCATAGGAAAAAAAGCTCTGAACTCTTATGAACAAACGCTCTGAATACGATGACATGATTATCATTCTGTGCATACTGGAATTCAGAGATACAGTCACCAAAGATGTAAATGAGTTCTCAAATGCTACTGCTAACTGCCACCACATGAGTACTAATCAAAGTGCAATAATCAGTGATCGATTCTACATCGAATTCAGGTTATGGGACAATGGCAATGATCATCCATCAAGCCCTAGCAAGAAAAGAGGACACATGAGTCTCAGGATGCATAATTCTGTCCTGCCTTTGCTTGCTGATGACCAACTGACCATGGGCCCTGCCACCAGCTCTGCTCACAAAGTAAATACTTAGCATTAGATCCCAATAATTACCAGGTGATCCTCCCTGATTCACTTGCACCTTCTTATCATGTGGAGCAGCTTTTCATGCTGCACTAGAATTTGTCCAATGTGTTTTCCTCCCTGAAATTAATAAAGCAGTCAAATTGGAAGAAAAGACATCTGATCGATCCACATGGTGATTGTGCACTATAATTGAAAATTGAGAGCCCTAATCTTTGTTTAAGAAAAGGAAACGAGCCCTATATATCTATATTTTTTTAAAGAACTGATCTAGCCGTACCAAAGCTATATGCAGCAGCAGTATAAATTATGCAGTATATATAGGGCATGTTTCAAAGCTTCAAATTCTGACAAACAGGAGATAAATACCTAGTTAGCGAGAATTTAGAGAAAATTGTGTTTACCAGATTGTGGATTTTAGTTTGTTTTTAAATTCTACAGCTATTGGGTTTTGTAATTTAGAATTAGTATATATAGGGCATGTTTTAAAGCTTTAAATTCTGACAAGCAGTCAATAAATATCTAGTTAGTGAGAATTTAATGAAAATGATGTTTATCGGCTTCTGGATTCTAGTTTGTTTTTATATTCTACAATTATTGAGTTTACAATTTAAAGTTAGAATCTGCGCTGTTTGGGAAGCTTCAGATTCTGAAAGTAAAAACTATGGCTATCAGAAGCTCGCTAAATGGACTTATAGGTCGTATCTTCATTGAGCGACAAGAATCTTAATAAGGGAAAAAATATCAGATGAGTTCTTGGAGCGACTTGGAGTACTTTTGGTTGGCATTTGGGCAGACAAATTTGCATCAAGAGTCTACCAACTAATGCTAGTTTAATCACCCTCTCTAGACTAAAGAAGCCCTAAACTGATTACTGAACTGCTAGTATCTTTGTAAGTTCAGTGGACAGGTAGTCCTACTGTCAGTTTGACACTGTAGGCTGTTGCTGCAATTTGCCAACATGGAGCAGTAAAAAATGGCCCTAAAATATAGTATTAACAAGGTAACTGCAGCTTAATTACATCACCTGAACTTGCAGAAAATACCTTGAAAAAGGCAAAATTACACTGAAGACTAAGCCATGGTTTGTTTGTTTAAAATGCAAATACCCTTCAGTTGTTGTACTAATCTAAGGAGCCCATGCATATATATATGCATGTCTTAATTTTTTCGAACAGAGATTAAGCTAGTGTTTCATTCTATAATCTAGAGCCAGAATCTAAACTGTTTATCAGCTTTTGGAAGTACCTGTAGCTACTATAAAGTTTCTTCAAGCAGTCCCTAAAACTGGCTGTGCTAATCAGGTAGGGGAAATCATGAGCATCAGACAGCAGGAAGCAGCAAGGCAGATTAATTAATCAGATATCCTGACCAAAATCATACACATCATCAAAGCAAGCCCTTTAATTGTCTGCATATATATGAGTATCATGCTAACTCTGACCAAAATCATTAGTTCTGATCTCTGTAGTTAAGTATCCATACATACGTGTCATGTACTGTATGTACATCAACTAAGACTGAATATTAATTTGTATGTATATAGTGTGACTAGCTTCAAAACAAAGGAACTATCTATACAATATTCGACGCAAAATAAAGACAAAAATATCAAATTCCAAAAGGTAAGAAAACAAAAGCCATGATGCTCCCAGTTTCTTCTCCAAACATCAAGATTAGTACTATTGGGTCATCTTATAGGTAACTTATGCCTAACTTATAGCTCTAAACAAGTCATAACCTGTTTAGAAAGTAAAACTTATTGTTTAAATAAGTCATAAGTTCATGTTAAATCATGTTGATGAAAAAACCTAGCTTATATTTTGAGGCTTTCAAGCTTATTTGAATCTCCACTTCACCTAATAAAAAAATTATCCAAATAATAATATTATCAATTAAACACCAAACCAAATAAGTCCACAAGTAATATATTATTTTTACCATACTAAACATACAATAAACTAAAATTTTAGAAACCGTTTAGAACATGACATCGAGTCTCTTACGATTTTTTATACAACATATTATTTATAATATTAAGTTTAATCTGAATTATAAATAATAAAAAAGGAAGAGACTTAATTACTGCTCGTGTTTGTCAAAGCTAGTGGACACCGACAGTAACTTGGTCCGGCAAATGTGGTGCGTGAACAATCTTAATCTCTCATCACCTTCTTCCTAATTAGTAATTACTATGCTTAGAGTTTAACCTTTTGACCAAGACCCCAGCTTTGAATGCAAATGACTTGAATAACTAAGCCATGGTCAGCTCGTGGTTTCGGTAATTGGAGCTATAATTTACAGCCGATCATGTTGACATTGTCGTCCTCCCGACACGAGTTACCAAACACTCAGATAAACTAATCACTTTGCTTACGTACCAATTAAGCAGCCTCCGTCAACTTCTGATCGTAGTTAGTGGGCTTCTAACTTCACAGTTCATACTGCTATTGACACTACTTGCAAGAAAGTCGTCGCGATGACATCGAAACCTGGGGTTTGTGTGTGCCGTACATAAATTAGCTAACATGGGAGAAATATATCGTTTGACATAGTCTTGTTTTCATTGTCTTGGTTGCTTTTGTCTCAACTGATTTGAACTATTGTATGTAGTAGCATTAGGGTGCGTTTGGAGATGAAGAGTAGAGTGAGCTCGATTAGTTTTATCTTAGTTTTTCGAGTGTTTGGTTAGTGGACAAATTAGAACAAAGTTGAAAATAGTCCTCTAGATGCTAGACGAACTCATCCAAAACATTAGTGAAACACAGTCATTCTACTTGAGACATAAGGATGAGAATGCGCTTTCTAATATAAAATGAGATAGAGTCCAGTTCTATCCCTTAAAACTGAAATAAAGTTATTAAAGCGTCATCCCATTCTTCTCTGCTATTAAACCAATATATATATCTTAAGAAACATGAATCAGACAAATTAGGATTAAGGGGGCGTTTGGTTCTTTAGTCCAAAGTTTAGTTTCCGTCACATTGGATGCTTGGGTGCTAATTAGAAGTATTAAATGTAAATTAATTATAAAACTAAGTACATAAATGAGGGCTAATTCGTGAGACGAATCTATTAAACCTAATTAGTTTATGATTTGACAATGTGGTGCTACAGTAAACATATGCTGATGATAGATTAATTAGGCTTAATAGATTCGTCTCGCGAAGTAGCCCAGGGCTTCTACAATTAGTTTTATAATTAGCTTATGTTTAGTCCTTTTAATTATCATCCAAACATCTGATATAACAATGGATCTGATATGACAAGGACTAAATTTTAGCGTAAGATCCAAATACCCTCTAAAAGTAGCCTAGTAAGTAGGAAAACATTTAACAGTTTAGTGGTACGATAAGATGAAACATAAGAAGAACATTGCAGCATGGGTCTGAACCGTGCAATCAAAGACAGTGAGACAGAATTGAGTGACCTGTCTGCCAGTGGAGTACCAAACAAATGTCCGGCCTGCATACACTCTATGCTCTGCACGATGCTTGATCATGGGAAGTTCCAAAATATTGGCCTTGTGCGACCACACAAAGATCTAAGATAGTGCAGATGATACATCTTCCTTATAATTGAGATAGAGGTAGCAAAAAATGGAACTATATATATTTTAGGTTTATACTCAATTTCTCTACTAAAAGTACAGATGTTAGACTTGAGAATGCATGTATGATTAATTTGAGATACTAAACACTAATTTAATTTTTTTAGGTGTCATCCAACAACGCAAATAAAATAGGGCAACACAGTACTGTAGTAGTAGTTATGTGCCAAGACCAAAAAGAAAAAAAGAAACTAAAATTGAAATTTTTACTCTTAAAAATTATATGGAATGATGGTTTTCCTCAAACATAAACCATCTTAATGGAATTCAACATTACAACTTCAAAGTTGTGTGACAATATTAATATTTTTTACTGTAAACTTAATCAAATTTAGAATAACTTGACTTAAGATAAGATTAAAAAATGAACTTACTCAATACACGTGTTTCATGTTGTCCGTGTATTTTTTTTATTATCATTGCATGGGCTTAAAATAATTTCTGTACGTGTCACTAACTGCAAATATCTGAATTATATATATATATATGTGTGTGTGTGTATATATATATATATATATATATATATATATATGGTTAACAAAAAATACAGCCAGCAAATGAACTCTTAGAAACAACCATGTTTAATCCATCTACAAAAGTAAAAACTCAGAGAAAGAGTCAACATAGAACAGGGTAGAAAAAAATTCAGATCTCGTCTACAAAGTCTAGATTAACAAATACCCTTAAAAAATTATTAAAAAATTAGTCAAAATTAGATAATTAAACTTATACAAAAAGTAAACGGAACAGTAAAAAACAAAAACTTTTCCGGTTTTTACCTGATGTCACAGCAGTAAAAAGGCTACGGCGAGGCGGAATGACGGATTTACCCCTACAGGAGACAACCTCACGAGCCTATGCGGATCCTGGCACACGTTTCCTCCCCCCCGTCGCCACGTCGCCGCGCCAGGTGGCAGTGGAGCTCGCCGCTGACGTGGCCGGCTGCCCCTCCTCGCCGTTGGTATAAATTGCCCGGAGACGGGAGACACCAACCGCACTAACCCACACAGCGGCCGGCGGAGAGCTTTAGCCGGAGAGGAAAACGACGGCGGCTAGTGTCGATCAGTGTGTCTCTAGCTCGTTGATGGTGACTGCGGTGCGTGTCACGGCCCTC
>KE371914.1:40059-64335 GCA_000418225.1 Zizania latifolia
GGTCGGAGGCTCCAGGCGTGACAGATGCATAGGGCTGCCGGGCGGCGTCAGACCAGGGAGCAGTTGGAGAGTAGGCAGCACGCCGCGTCCCATCAGGGCGTGCTGCGTCCGATCAAGCCGTGCTATGTCCCGTCGGAGCGTGCTGTACGATAGGTTAGACCCAACGAGAGTATAAATAGCTAGGGGTCTCGAGCACGGGACCCCCACGTTCACACTTTCGCCAGGCACACACGAGTTCTTCTTCCACGCCCAGGTTCGCACGTTCACAACGCAACACACAGACATTCTGGAGCCCTAGCTCTTGTAATCCATTCATTGTAACTCTCTTCCTGACTAGTAAAACACCCCACCAAACTCACAGTGGATGTAGGCTCATTACCCTATCGGGGGGCCGAACCACTCTAAATCTTTCTGTCTTCCGGCCGGTCCTATTCTCACGAGCTTGGCAACCATCGAGGTCTTGAGTACAGCGCTTCCCTACAATACAAATCACCTCCACGGACACCCCCCGAGGAGGGCTGCTCGACCACCCGTCGACAGTGAATTTCTTAACTAATCTACTGATTGAAGTGCAAATTAGACTCAAAAAGTATATATATAGCTAAAATATAAAGATAATAGTTAAATTTTGTTTACGTGGATGCATTTACACTCACAAACTAGGCTTCCCCTGCTTGTTTCCACTGCTCCTTTAGAGTTAAATTTAAGAGATTCTTTATACGTTATTAAAAGTTCACCTATTCTTTTATATATCACCTGTTCTTTCGCTGATATGATATATATGTCAGTGAAAAAGCAAGTTACACATAAGAGACAGATGAACTTTCAATGGCATATAAGAAAAATTTCCTAAATTTAAAGTTTAGAGCTTTTTTGACTTTTGGTTTTATAACCATTGTGTATACAAATAAAAAATCTTACCGTAGAACCGTTTTTCAATATAAAGAACTTAATGGTTGTTTTTATTAGAGGAAAAAAAGATAGGAACAAGTTAAAGCGACTAGTTAGTTGAAGCTTTCCCCCCTGTTGAAGCTTTTCCCCCATTGCTTGTCGCCTCAACCCGTTGCACTTGTCCTCGTTGCTCCTAAAGCTTGATATAGCCAAAGCCTTTGACTCGATTCGATGGGACTACCTACTCGAGTTACTCACCCGTCTAGGATTCCCGAGGCGTTGGTGTGACTGGATGGCTCTCATCCTGCCCACTTCCACCTCAAGAGTGCTCCTCAATGGCAGGCAGGGTGACCAGATCTGGCATCGCCGCGGGCTTCGGCAAGGTGATCCACTATCCCCATTCCTTTTCATTATGGCCATTGACCCTCTTCAAAGGCTCCTCTATAAAGCAACGGAATAGGGCCTCCTTAACCCCATCATAAATGGCAGCCTAAACTCAGTCAAAATTTCGCTTTATGCAGATGATGCAGTAATCTTCTGCAAACCATCAAAGGATGAAATTGACACCCTATCAATCATTCTCCGTGATTTTGGTCTGGCTTCAGGCCTTTCTATGAACATCGCAAAGAGCCAAGTGGTGCCGATCCGATGTGCTGATCTAAACCTCAATGATATCCTTCAGGACTTCCCCGCCCCTGTGACATCCTTCCCCCTGAATTACCTAGGGCTGCCGCTTACAGTAAATCGACTCCATCGAGCCGACCTGCAATTCATCGATGACAAGATTGTGAGCCGCTTCTCTGCTTGGCGCGGGAAACTCCTCACACAGTGGGCGGCTAACTCTAGTCAAATCGGTCCTCTCCTTGATCCCAACTTACCTGCTTTCAGTGATAAGAGTCCCAAAATATCTGTTAACGAGCATTGACAAAAAAAAGGCGCTTCCTCTGGACCAATTCGGATCACTTATCGGCTAGTAAATGCAAGGTAAATTGGACGAAGTTCTGTCGCCCCATGAGCCTCGGAGGTTTGGGGATCCTACACCTGCAATTCTTTTCCCGTGCTCTACGTTTACGGTGGCTCTGGCAAGATTGGCACCAATCTCCCAGACCATGGGTGGGCCCTAAAACCCCCTGCAACGACGTCGATCGTCAATTCTTCGCTGCACTAACGAAAGTGCAGATAGAGAATGGCCTTAGAGCAAAATTTTGGAGCTCCCCTTGGCTCAACGGCTGCCGACCAATAGATCTTGCGCAGACAATTTACCTGGCTGCCCATCAGAAGAATATATCGGTCTCATCGGCAATCCAAGACAACATATGGGCGCGTGACCTCGACTCCTCCGGCCTCCTCATCTCTAGTCAAGCCATGGAGGAATTCGTCAAGCTTTGGTCCATAATCAGCCCTGTTCGTCTCCGCCCTGAAATTGCGGATGAGATTGTTTGGAAGGCACACACCTCAGGAGTTTTCATGACCAAGTCAGCTTACCTTGTCTAATTCAATGGCTCGATCAGATCTGACTACACTAAGCTCATCTGGAAAACGTGGGCGCCGCCAAAATGTAAATTTTTCGTGTGGCTCACCATTCAAAACATGCTCTGGACTACAGACCGCCTGGCCCTCCGAGGCTAGCCACACCAACCCAGGTGCGTCCTCTGCAGACAAGATCAGGAATCTGCGATCCACCTCTTCAGCGCTTGCAGGTTCTCCAAGAGGCTCTAGGACGGCGTTGCTAACTGGTCCGGGATCTCCTCCTTAAATGGCAACCAGCTAGCGGTCAACCCTACTACCTCAGTTGACCTCTGGTGGACCTTCCTCAACTCCAAGAAAGGGTAGCCGAAGAAGACCGTCTTCTCCCTAGTAATCCTAGTGACCTGAAAAATCTGAAAGGAGAGAAACTCTAGAGTCTTCAGACACGTTGAGTGTAGCCCCATAGAAATCCTCCACAAAATCAAGGAGGAAGCTAGGGCCTGGTCTAAGGTTGGTGTCTCATGCTTGGCCTCTCTCCACTTCTAACCCCCCCTCTCTCCTTTTATCCTTTTCCCCCGCTCTGTAAATTCCTAACTCTTATTTAATATATTCTGGCAGTGCTCCTGCCTTTTTCAAAAAAAAATCGTTCTCACACCGATTGAAATAGTCAATATGAATTATTCTGTCACTCAAATCAGTATATATTAAGTATCATATTGTTTTGATTTTAGTACATATCAACACTAACTATTTTGGTTAATAATGGTCCTATACCAACCAAAATTATATTTTGATTTTTTTGAGATGTCTTATATATTACTTATACTAAGCTATATTTTGTATTATATTCAAGCTATACATATATCAACATATTCAAATATATTATATTTAATCATATTGATATCTATTTTAAATATATTTTTTTAATTATTCCCCGAAACAGTATAGTTCAGTAACAAAAACTTTTATTCTAAGGCCCAAACCAGAATAACCACAGAAATAAAATTAACATGCTTGCCTCACACAGATTTACTTATAGCTCTTCAACTTTAAAATTTTATTTTAAGTTACCTCCACAAATCGAGAATAAAAACAATATATCCTTTATTGGTTTTTAAATAAAAAACTATTTTTCGATGTTACTTACATAACGCTCTAGTGCTACCACCTGCCGTGGCTGCTACCTACGGATGGCTCATGGCTGGAGAAGAAGGTTGCATGAATCACGGGATCTCTAAGCTTTTCCTCCAAAAAGTTTGCTGATCTGAATCTCAGAACTGCACCCACACAGTTGACAGTACACACGGCAATCTCCCAAGAACCACCAGCTCGATTCGATCGAATCGGCTTGCAATTGCAAGCAAAACCTGCATCTTTCAAAACTGTTGGCTGCAGCTGCAGCTGCAGCTACAGTGCACAAGCAAAGCATACAACCAGTCGCATCTGGTACAGCATTCTGGCAGGCGAGCCGCGAGCGAGCTCGCGAGGAAGAAGCTACTGATGAGCCGTCGATGCTGGATCCAACGGGCGGGGGCTTGTCTGCACCAGCGGCGTCATCCGCCACTGCACGATGTGACCGGCGGCAGGGCAGCGAGCTAAACACGGCAAGGCAGCGTCTGTCGGAAGCTGACACGCACGCAGTTCCACGGCCCTGCCGGGCCCGGGCACGGCGGCCGGCGAGGTGGGCGACCCCCACGCGCCGGCCATTGCGGTAATGCGGCTGCAGCGAGCGAGCTCTTCCGCCCGAACTCGCCAAAGGAAAACCTGCAGTCTGCATGGACGTCTGATCTTTGTCGCCATCAGCTCGGTAAGGTGTGAGTTCAGAACGCTGGCCAGGGAAGTAGTTTTGCCGGAGTAACTCGTACAGTGTACAGTAAATATAGGTGCTCATCACCGAACTGCATGATTACTATTTACTGCCGTTTCTTCGAGTCCTACCGGCTACCAGCGGCGGTGACTAATTAGCTTGTACTTTTTTATTTGCTTTTATTTAATACAGTGTAGAAATAAAGGTAGTAGGCTAAACGACGAGAAAGTAGTATATCATCGGTATTGACGTCTAAAATACATAATAAAATATAAAATAATTTATTTTAAACAATTCTTAATATAAGTCTACAACGATTTGTTTTATTGAACCGAAGGGAGTACTTTGTAAGGTAACCTCTAGACTTAAAAAATTATTTTTATCCCATTAACTGTATCTTAAAAAATTATTTATATCCTTTTACTTTCTTCTCCACTCTAAAATATAACATATTTTAAAGTTTAAAATCTATTCAAAATATAATAACAAGTAAGGAGTACTTATAAAAGTACATTTATTTTATTATGAAATCAAGTCACCCCTAGACTCATGTGACTCTGCCTCTGCTCACCTGGTTGGAGATGAGACGTGGCTTTAAAAAATTCAATGTTAATATGGTTTACGGATATTGTTTTTTATTTTTTTAGGTCTTCTTCGAACACATGATTTTTCAGAATTTTTACAGTAATTAGATTAAATTCTTCAAAATTCTTTAAGGGATATAGGTCCTTAGATTTTTTAAGAAATTACACCAAGTTTGAAACGTAGAAGGGATATAGGTAGTTGTGATATACTACGGATTACTCTCTTCGTTTCACAAAGAGTTTACTTTTACATAAAGTTAAAATATTATTAGTGAAAATAAAATATCAAATACCTCTTAATAATAAAAAATATTGCGAACTGATCGTTAAGTGGTAAGTAGAGATATTGAAAAAACAAAGGTACATAAATAGATAAAAATAAAATATTTTTGCACAGAGTTTCGAACGGGCCCTGCTCGAAGCTACTGTTGTAATGAATCTTCTTTCCTGGGGAGCTAAACCTGCATCTCCATCGGGGATTTCAGATTTGGTCTGGATAAATGCTACGCCTGCAAGGGGTAGACACGCAGGGGAATCTCTCGGGGTATTTTCAATCTTTGTATTATCTAATGTCTATATTATTGTTATATAAATAAAAAATTGACGTGACAAGTAAATTAATAAGGAGAGATAAAAAAATCATAGAAACTAGGCCTTATTAAAAAAAACAGCTTTTTACGAGAACCAAGAAAAATAAAAGATGGGATTAGAAGAGAAAGAAGAGAGAAGATAGATGATTGAATAAAAATATTTTTTAAAAAATTATCAAAAATAATATTTATAAATAATATTCGATTAAAAATAATATTTATAATTAGCCGCGTAGCGTAGCTGCAGTGTCCATGCTCTGAAGCAACTTTTCAGCATCCTCCCTCGCCATGGCAAGCGGCAGAAGCTACTACGGCTAGCCGGCGCGCGTCCCTAGCTAGATCGTGATGTCATGCATGCCCTGCTGCTGTTTGCGACGGACGGCGAGCCGCCCGGCCGCTGCACAGATCGAGAGCACCATGCAGTGCAACGCCTGCCTGCACACACCTAGCACCTAGCAGTAGCTTAGCTAGCGTAGCAGGGAAATGGATGGAAATCTGCAGCAAAAGGAGGTCGTCAGGTCGACCGTCGTCGACGACAACGCATGCAGTGCAGTGCACGTCGCGTCGTCGACAACGACGACGACCTGTTCGGCTTCATCTTCGATCTCTGTCTCACTGTTGCTGCGTTATCTTCTGCTGATCTGATCGTCTTCTCCTCCCATCTACTGCGCTGCCATGGAAAGCGCCCAGTGTCAATGGAAACGAGCCAAGGCCCAAAGCCCCAAAGAGAGAAAGGAGAGAGAAATGAGTTGGGTTGGATTCTTGGATTTGACATTGGTGATGCCATTAATCATGGCCATTCCTCTCGATCACTTCGCCGCCAGAAAGCTGTTGGGAAGCTGAAGGGCTATGGAGTAGGGCATCTACTGGTGGTGATGCGATGAATCGATGGCATGGCACGCTTGACGATCGGCACAGCTTCTTCTTCTTTTAGTGTGCCAATCCCAAGGTGAGTGACGACGACGGAGCCAAGGCGGCAAGGCCGTATGTGTTTCTATCATCTTGTGCTACGTGCGTATATGCGTTGATGCATACGCACATACTTGCTCTGTGTGAAAAGCCCAAAAAGAATTTATTTTAGCCCTTTACGCCATAAAAAACTTTATTTTTACACGATCCTGATTACAAAATATTCCCATCATTGTAAATTATTAAAGAAATAATTAAAAGCAATACTCTCTCCAGTACAGAAAAATAAATCGTTTAGGACATGATTTTAGATACCAAGAAACGATTAATTAGAGAGTGTTTTTTACTTCTTCGCTCATATTAAATAGCATGCAAAATAATTTCATTTCCTCTTAACTTAGCGGTCAGTGATTCAAACTTGGCATCTGCATGCCAGGGTTCGATTCATATGGCATAAGAAGAAAAACTATATGTTAGCTAAAACGACGTGTTTTATGTAACTTCGTTACAAAGTCAAAATGACTTGTTTTTCTATATCGGAGGGAGTACTGTTTTTCGTGAGTACATGCCTAGAAATAGTTGATCAGAGTAATCTAAGTCCATACATAATATAGTTAATTTGAAGATAAAAATTATATTTAACAAGTAAAGGTTACTATATTTAATATAAATTATAAAACTCTAAAATTTTTACATTCTAACAAGAAAAGTATTTTATTTCTATTTAGTCCAAAAGATTTCATTGGTACTTCAATATTAATTACTTATCACTTTACAATACCACTTTTTACTCTCCTGTTTTAAAATATAGCAACTTTTAATTTAAGACACATTTATTAAAGAGTTGTGAAAAAATACCATAATAATCTCTTTGAGAGAGTGAATATGAGCCCGAAAATAGTTAGATAAAATAATAAGTAATAAAGCCTAATATAGTATAGATATATTTGAGGTAGAATTGACATTTTATAAGTATAAGCTGTTATATTTAAAACTAATTTTAAACTATAAAAGATACTATATTTTAGAATAGTAATTAGCAACACTTTGATATTTTACCTTTACCATTAATTTATTAAATTTATTTTTAAAATATAGTTTTTTAGAACGGAGTGGGCAGAGTACATACGTGATACGTATTTTCTTACATCGATGTTAGGTCCATAGGAAGATGCCGATGCCGAGACGCAAGCGTGTGAATACACGTACACGTACACGTAGCCGAACTGCCGTACGTGCTGAGCCTAAATTTAGACCAGCCCACGTATGGCATGTTGGGTGACATGCGGGCCCATGCGTAGGTTGACGTGGGCCCAATTTACAGAGGCATGTGTAGGCTTTCCACCTACGGTTAACCAAACCAACCGCCGATCAGTTAGCAGTAAAAGCAGAACGATTGTAACTAGCCTTCTTTTTATCACTGTTATTAATTTGGTTTAGGGTCAACTTTGAGATTCACGTTCAATTTCTATGTATAATAAAATAGTTTAAACTTTTATTTTTAATTCAAAATTAAAACTAGATTGCTTAATCCATTCACAGCTTCGTATTCATGATTTATTATAACGAGATTTAACCGGCTCTAAATTTTGTTAGTACCAAATTTGTCAAAAATGGAGCTAGTAGCAAACCAGACTGCTAGGTGGTTAACCGAAAACCACGGTATAACCCTGTTTCCGCCTACAAAGGGAAAAAAGAAACTCTGCACAGTCGATGGCGATTCAGGCGTGTTGACTCTGGATGGATAAACTTCCTGGGTCTTTTTTTACCAGACCAATTTATATCCGGACGTGCATCAATGATGTGTATCCCATTCCCAATGGCATTACTGTACGATTTTTTCTCCGACGAACTTATTTTCTATCTCCTTCTTTTCGATTTGGATCATCTTGTTTCTCATGAATTTTCGTGTAAATCATAAGAAGGCTATGTACTTAAAACATACCAGGTTTATGAATTGTGATGCTACAGGCCGAACAAATGCATATACAAGGAACGGGATGTACTTCCTTCCTCATCAAGTTCTCTTTCAATCCAGTAAAACAATTAAAACATTAAATTAATTCTATTAAATCCATCGTAGAATATGTCTTAGTAATATATTTATTTGTTATTAGAGCCGTTAATGTATTTTTCTTTAACCTTAATCAAAATCAGAAAAAGTTTGACTTTTTAAAAAATCAAACAACTTATAATATGAAATTGAGGAAGTACCAACTTTTGTCTTTCAATCTGCTGCAGCCGTAGGAATGCTCCTTTCAGAAGTTGTACAGATTTTGTAGCAGCTGATCAAAACAAAGAATTCCCATCTCCTACTGAAAGCCAGCACATTGACCATGGATGGATAGCGTAGGCTTGAATCGAATCTCTTTTCCTGCCCACCGCTAAGTTGGTTCGTTCCTGCAGCAAAACAAAAACGAGGGAAATCATTCAAAAATGAAATGATGTTTTGAGGCATAGAATATGAGAAAGATGGTTTCTAGCATCACTCAATTCTTCTCCTAACTGTGATCACCAAATTCAGAATCGTATTTGAGAGCGCTTTCAAGAGTACGCCCAGAAAAAAAATCCCACTTTCTCACATTGACCATGGATGATTGCAAGTTCTCCTACATGCTACCACTAACTTAGTTCATCCCTGGCCTCCTGCAGAAAAAGAGGGAATTCATTCACAAATAAAATGCTCGTTTGAAACATAGAATACGAGAAAGATGATAGGACAAATTAACCAAGAGATACTTTATTCGAAGCATTACTGAATTCTTCCCCTAACTGTAATGACCAAAGTCAGAATATTATTTGTTGAAAGCGTTCTGAAGAGTATGCCAAAACGAAATTGCATGGAAGTTATCGGTAGCTAATCAGCTGGTTAGGGAGTAGGGATTAATCGATTAGTCATGTATTAACTGAATTAATCGGTTGGCATAAAGTACTTATGTAACATATATAAGATCTCGAGAAGGTTTTTCCAATTTGAACAATTCACACTTTCACAGTAGTCTCCAAGGTGAAGACTTCACAATTCACACTCACTCAAGTCTAGAGGGGGCGTGTGGGGAGGCAGCGGTGGTGATTGCGATGACGGCGACAAGGGAGACTTGAAGGGTGCTAGCGGCTAGAGTATTCGAAGGGGAAACAAAAAAGGGAAATTTGGAGAAAACCCTAACAAAGAGCATTTTTTTATTGGTTGACTGCGATTAATCAGTGGTTGACTGGCCGATTAATTGCATTGACCAGCCGATTAATCGGCCTGCACTAAATTAACTGGTGATGTGCCGAAAACAAGTTAATCGGCCGATTTTTCTAACACTGAATACGGCCAGCATTATACTGCAAATTTGCATTGACTTGGTTGCAACGGAATGGTCAAGAGAAACCTACTTCCTATCGCTTTAGGCCAGTGAAGTGTTCTGAAGAGTATGCCAAAACGAAATTGCACGGAAGCAACAGTACATGTTTGCTTACGCTTATCCCACTCATGCCAATTAACCAACTTGGTTGCAACGGAATGGTCAAGAGAAACCTACTTCCTATCGCTTTAGGCCTGTGAGGTATACATGCAGTTTTCATACTTGTGAACTGAGTAGATGGCATTAAGCCAGGTGTGTCTAGTTAAAAATAGTGATCCCTGAAGCAAGTGAGCACAAAGCATCCAGCCATGAAAGAAGGATTAGTCCTTGTAGCAAAACTCATGGCAAGCATCATCTTCCTGGCAGTGGCAGTTGAAGCTGCAGCCTCTTCGGGGCACTCTCTCTCATTGCCAGGTTGCCCTGACAAGTGTGGAAACGTTTCAATCCCCTACCCTTTCGGCATCGGCCCGCTCTGTGCTGCAACCAGCATCAGCAGCTACTTCAATGTCACCTGCAATGACACCTTCCACCCACCACGGCCTATGGTCGGGGACTCTGAAACACTCGTCGAGATCACTGACGTTTCGCTGGAGCGAGGCGAGATGCGAGTGCTCAGCCCCGTCAACCACATCTGCTTCACGTCAAACACCACTTCCACCAAGTTCATCGGAGGGTACGAGCTGAAGCGCACCCCCTTCCTCCCTTCACCGTCACGCAACCGCTTCACGGTCATCGGCTGCAACACCCTGGGGCTCATCGGCGGCTACATGGGGACAGCAAGCCAGTACGTGACTGGCTGCTACTCCTTCTGCGAGGGCATCAACAGCACATCTGACGGTGTGCCATGTGCTGGGATGGGCTGCTGCGAGACCGCCATACCCACCAATCTCACTGCCTTTGAAGTGGCGTTTGAGATGAACCAGAGCAAGGTATGGGGCTTCAACCCCTGCTTCTACGCCATGGTCACCGAGATTGGGTGGTACAGCTTCCAGCAGAAGGACCTCGTCGGTCGCCTTGGGTTCATAGATGACAGAGCTCAGAGGGGCGCCCCCATTATTGCTGATTGGGCCATTAGGAATGGCTCATGCCCAGAGGAGGGTAGTGACTATGCATGCATCAGTGCAAACAGCTATTGCATGGAGGCTAGCAATGGTCCTGGGTATTTATGCCAGTGCTCCAAAGGATACGAGGGTAACCCTTATCTTCTGAATGGCTGCCAAGGTTAACTACATATCCCAAATTCACCATTATCCTAGTTTTTGAGAAATATTACTCTGGAAACTGATAGAATTCTATACTGTGCCAGCATTAGTTCAACTAGAGTGTATAAGATGAACTTTTACAAAATCTTATGAACATCCATCAATAGGCAGCAGTTCCATTTGGTTTCCACCACAATTCAACATAGAACTGGGAAAAGAAACAGTCGACTTCATTTGTGGTGCACATCTTTAATTACATGGAAATGTTATTTTCGAACAAGTTATGAAAGGGAAGTTATTGCATTCTTAAGTAGGGCTGGTTGACTTTAGCATACATGTGATAACGAAAGTAATACAGACATAGTTTGACTTTTTGTTTCTATCTTCAGACATAGATGAGTGTGCATTGCGTAAGCAAGATCCCAAGTACAAAGACATGTATCCATGCAGAAAAGGGGTCTGCTACAACACGCCGGGAGGATACTTGTGCAAATGCAAGATTGGAAAAAGATCTGATGGTACAAATTTTGGATGCCGACCTCTGCATACTACAGCTGAGCAAGTGGTTATTGGTAAGGCCATGTATGGCGATTTTACTTCTGTTTCACTACATTGAGATGTGTCTTGTACTTTTTTTGCTCGGTGGGGGAATGACTGCTCCCACAGATTTTTTAAGAAGATCACGAACCCTAGCCCTCACACCCTATGGATTGGTCCTTAACCCATGCTTTGATGTCCCTACCCCATACACAAGGGCCCGCCCTCCATAAGTCGATTCTTAACATGTGGGGAGTCGAACACTCGAACCCAAGACTTGAGGGTGCTACTTAGGCATCTTAACCACTAGGCTAAGAGCCCTTTCATGACGTGTCTTGTACTAATGTAACACTAATATAATGGCAAGAAAAATACTAATTTTGAACGCTGCCTAGAAACGTTCAAGACATAAAAAAATGAATGGTACCAAATTTATAGTAGAAATTTATTAGCATCTTCTGAAAGAGAATTTTACAGGCATTAGTGTTTCAGCCATTGTGTTAATGGCCTTGGCATGCTTGTTGGTCATGCAAATACAAAGGAAAAAGCATAAGAAGGAGAAAGATGAGTATTTCATGCAAAATGGTGGCCTAAAGCTATATGATGAGATGGGATCAAGGAAGGTTGACACAATCCAGATACTTACAGAAAGGGATCTAAAGATAGCCACTGACAACTACAGTGAAGATCGAGTTCTTGGAATTGGAGGTCACGGAATGGTCTACAGAGGAACTTTGGATGACCACAAAGAGGTAGCCATAAAGAAGTCCAAAGTAATCAACGATGAATGGAGGGAAGAATTTGTCAATGAGATAATAATCTTGTCACAAATCAACCACAGAAACATTGTGAGGTTAATAGGCTGTTGCCTGGATGTACATGTCCCGATGTTGGTCTACGAGTTTGTCTCCAATGGGACCTTGTCTGATTTCCTCTATGGAGCTAATCGTAGATCACCAATCCCCTTGGACATTCGCCTGAAAATAGCAGCACAATCAGCAGAAGCTCTAGCATACTTACATTCATCAACGTCTCGCATAATCCTTCATGGTGATTTCAAATCAGGCAATATTCTGTTGGATGATCAGCACAACGCAAAGGTTGCAGATTTCGGAGCATCGACACTGAAGTCAATGGATGAAAATGAGTTCGTCATGTTTGTCCAAGGAACACTTGGCTACCTTGACCCTGAGAGCTTTATTAGCCACCGTCTCACTGAGAAAAGCGATGTCTACAGTTTTGGGGTTGTTCTTGTCCAGTTAATGACAAGAAAGAGGGCTATATATGCCAACAACCTCAACGAGAAAGAATCATTGGCCTATACTTTTCTTTTGATGTTTAACCACAACACACACCGAAATATGCTGGACATTGAAATTACGGACAAAGAAGTTATGCCTGTGCTCGAGAAACTTTCCATACTCGCCGCGCACTGCCTGAGCCCGAGAGGAGATGACCGGCCAACAATGAAGGAAGTTGCAGAGTGCCTACAGATGCTAAGGAGGCTTCCAATGCACGCAGCTAGTGATCACAAAGGAGGCAGTTGTGCACATGATAACAACGAAGGATCGTCATCAGTGGCTGTCCCCTTCTATGAAACAATGTACGAGAGCATAGAGACATCTAAGATCTTGTAAGATGAAGCTTGTGCTGTGCCTATACACTTAATTTCTTGTGTTGGGGATGCTATAGTAATCTTCTTCTTTTTTGTGATGTAGTTCTTGTTTGAACACTTTTTCCCTTGTGGCATTGGTGATTGCTTCCATTCTGAATAAATTTTCAGATGTATAACCCAATCGATCAGAACTCAGAAGCAGAGTTACCTGAAAGCTTGCGCTGGTTTGCTTCCCCTTCGCCTGCAGCCACAATGGTTGGAGCTGGAGCGCCCGCCGCCTGACCATGCGGCGGCGCACTGGAGCAGGCACATCAAACCCGCACCTCGATTTGCCCCGCCGATCCAAACCGCGAGTGGCGGCACGCTGACGCCGCCGCCGCCGCCCCTCCGGCAGATATCCAGGCCACCAGATCGGCAAGCAGAGGTCCTCCAGCGATGTCCGCCGTCGCGGAGGGAGCCCCCCACGTTCGCGGCGGCGTGGCGATGGAGGCACCGCGGGAACCGGCGCCCGCCGCGTCGAGTCGCCCAAAGTCCGCAGCCTCACTCCTCCTCCGCCGTCCGGCGCCTCCGCGCCGCCGAGCGGGGAATCGGTGGACGGGAATTGCTTTGGGCGCATTCTTGCTTTACTATGGTTTTACGCTTTCTGACCCGCTCCTACGGTTTTCAAACTACAACCCAGAAGAAGAATACCGGACAGGCCAAAGCCAATTTTTTCGGTACAATCCAAATTTTCGTTAAAAAATGTTTGTTGCCACTTGCCAAACTAAATTCTAGTCTACGTGTTCAACAATTTAGGAATATAAGACATACAAGTTGTGCGACTCGTCTACAAGCATCATTAACTTACAGAAAAAGAGAAGCGGCAAAAGAACACACTAACAAATTCAAAAACCTTTATAAGAGAAAACTTAAAAAAAAAAACTTCAGGCATCAAGCATCATCAAGAGCATACACTAACTAACAAGACATGGAGAAGGAAGACAACATCTATGCCAATGGAGCCGACGCCTACACCGACAAATAGCGAGCTGAGACTGCACCAGGCAAAGCAGGGTGGAGCTGCGCTGGGAAGGGTGGCATGGGGCGGGGAGGGGCTGCGCTTGGCGGAGCGGCGAGGGTGGCACGGGGAAAGGATGAGCGGAAACGGGAGGAGTGGGATAATGGCATCGATGCCTACACCAACACGGGCAGCGCGGGGCGGGGTGAGGACGAAAGGCATCGGGCGACACCGAACAACGCAGCGCCAGCCAGGGCAAAGCGGGACGACGCCGGGAGGAAGGGACGGTGCAGGGCAAGGCGGCGTGGGATGAGGTGGAGTGGCACTGGGCGAAAGGGACAGCGTAGAACGGGGTGGGGTCGGGCAAAAGAGGGAAGGGGCTAAGTAGTGAGGGTCCACACGTCGACTGTAAATCCTCTATCCCCAGTTCAAATCTTAGTGTCGTTTGGTCAATAAAATATTTAGGCTTATAATACTGACTCAATTCGAAAAATCCGTACCCCGCATAAGTTAGAGCAAGAGAATAACTAGTCTCAGCGAGGATTTTTAGAATCCACAATTCTTTCCTCAAACTAGGATTTGTTTTGGCAGTAGTGGCCCAAACCGCTACTGCGCGCTGTCGTTGGGGCCTAAGGCTAGCGTCGGGGGACAAATTGAGTGGAGGCCACGCGTCGCTAGGCGGAGCGGCCACGCAGCGTAAACGTTGAGAGGCCGCGAATTCCTCTAGGCTTTAATATATCTAATTTGGAAGTGATGTTCTGACTAGGAGTATTTCTAATGCGTAAGTGCTCATTTGAAATGTAGAAAGAACATATCAATTTAGGAGTATATTATGGTGGCGTCGAATCATGTTGGTAACATGAAAAAACTAACATATACTTAGGTGCTGGCTGCCAGCGCCTGGGCCATTTGGCTCACTCGTAATGAGCTTGTTTTCAAGAATAAAATCTGCAGTAACGTTCTGATTATTGCTCACAAAGTGATCTCGCTTTTATCCCAGTGACCGGTGCTAGTCCCCAATCATCTATAAGAAGGAGCAACAAACTGCTGAGCATTGCTCCATGCCAGCGTGCAGAGGGTGACAAAAAAACTCAAGAGCAAACTTCGCAAGAATGCTTGATAGGATTGGATGAAAATCTACCAGTAACCTTCGTTTAAGCTTTTGTAACCTGGTTGGTTAGGTTATCTCCCTGCTGGCCGTGACATGTCACTGTGTTTTGTTCATATAATTGCTGTGTAGTGGCCTTTTGAGAGTTAAGATGAGTAACTTTAGGTCCTGGTTGCTGTTTAGCTGTTAGAAGAAGGTTTGTGGAGCTTGTTAGATATGGTTGGAAATATTTTCAAGGCATTTGTTAATGCTGTCATGTAAGCTGGAGTCTCCAGCAAAACGTTCCTTTCTGCTTTCAATCAAAGTAGGACGTGAAAATCGTCCTTTCTAAAAAAATATAGAAATTTTATAGGAATTAACATAATTCCTCCAAAAATCTTCCAATCGCTGGGAGCAGCTAGGCTGAATCATGTCATTTTTATCCTAGTGGATGGTGCTAGTCCCCAATCGTCTACAAGAAGAAGCAACAAACTGTCGTGCATTACTCCATGCCAGTGTGCGGAGGGTGACAGAAAACTCAAGAGCAAACTTCGCAAGAATGTCTGATGGGATTGGATGAAAATCTACCAGTAACCTTCGTTTAAGCTTTTGTAATCTGGTTGGTTAGGTTGTTATCTCCCTTCTAGCTATGACATGTCACTGTGTTTTGTTCATATAGTTGCTGTGTGGTGGCCTTTTGAGAGTTAAGATGCTCAGTAACTTCAGGTCCTAGTTGCTGTTTAGCTGTTGGAAGAAGGTTTGTGGAGCTTGTTAGATTTGGTTGAAAATACTTTTAAGGCTTTTGTTAATGCTGTCATGTAAGCTGGAGTCCCAGCAAAACATTCTTTTCTGCTTTCAATCAAAGCAGGACGTGAAAATCGTCTTTTCTAAAAAATATAGAAATTTTATAGGAATTAACATAATTCCTCCAAAAATCTTCCAATCGCTGGGAGCAGCTAGGCTGAATCATGTGTTAGGATGGACTCTCGGTAGTCTGAAAAAAGGGTTTAAAATTTCAGCCATTGTAAGAGCGTGTTACAGCTAGACGCAAAGAATCATCTAAAAGGAAGTGCATAAATAATTATTGCCACACCACGGTGTAGAATAGTATGCCACATATTTAAGTAAGTAATGTTTCCTGTTTTGTTGCATTCTAATTTTGATTAGGCAACACGACACAGTTTTGTCATACCGGCTCACAGCGACGGCAGAGGCGGCGCTCATCAGCAACCGGTTTACTTTTCTTAACTGAACTGTCTGTCTTCATTCTACGCCACAAAAAATGAGCTTTGAATGTATAAAATTACTAGATGGATGGGCAAGGAGAAATTTCCCTCCGATTTACTGTTCAGCTCCGTGCGATTTCAACCGAGACCAAGCCACGCTGATTGGCGATGTTTAAGAAATCAAGGTTGCAGGCTGATCACACCCATGAGTCATGATAGTTACTGCTAGGGCTGGAAATTTGTCTGCTCCATTACAGATTTACAAGTTGGAGATAGAAGTAGAGACAGACAAGTCTCTACTTCCATTTCCTGTCCAAGATTGCAGCTGAATATCTTGCATCTAGAGTTCTAGACTTGCTTGGGGGTGGGGGGGCTACCACAGAAGCGCTGACCACCTACTTCATAGATCTATTTAACCCATTCTAGCATGCATATATCAGTTATTCATCTAAGAAAGAGTGAGCCTGTTTGGAAGCAGATTCTGAGAAGAGTTATAGAGAAGCTATTGTTTTCTAGCTTCTAGATTCTAGCTCATTTTCAGATTTCACGACCACTCTGTTTTACAAACTAGAGCCAAAATCTAAATTGTTTAGAAGAGCTTCAATTAGAATAGCTACGATTGCCGAAATATACCAAACATGCCCATAGATTGTTTCCAAGTTAGGGTTCATGCCATGTTGTGCTCAGTGGTGCAGCAAGGAGCACAACTACATGTATTTCTCATATCAATGGCTGCCTTCTTCCTGGAGTTGGCAACGCCGGTGGGTGGCGCCATGGCACTTCCAGGCTGCCCTGACAAGTGTGGGAATGTGACGATCCCCTACCCCTTCGGCATTGGAGACGAGTGCGCTGCGACCAGCCTGAACAGCTACTTCAGCCTCATCTGCAACGACACCTTCCATCCACCACGGCCACAGGTCAGGGAGCCGGAAGCCTACATTGAGGTCGTCGACATCTCGCTGGAGCACGGCGAGATGCGCGTGCTCAGCCCTGTGAACCACATCTGCTTCACGTCGAACACCACAGCCACCAAGTCCAGCGCCGTTGGGTACGACCTGCTGGAGACCCCCTTCCTCCCCTCGCCGTCGCGCAACCGCTTCACGGTCATCGGCTGCAACACCCTGGGGCTCATCACTGGGTACAGGGGCGCCAGAAACCAATACGTGACCGGCTGCTACTCCTACTGCGAAGCCATCAACAGCACGTCTGATGGAGCACCGTGTGCCGGAATGGGCTGCTGCGAGGCTGCCATCCCTGCCAACCTCACTGCCTTCTCGGTGAGGTTTGATCTGAACCAGAGCAAGGTGTGGAGCTTCAACCCTTGCTTCTACTCCATGGTCGCCGAGGTCGGCTGGTACAGCTTCAAGCAGCAGGATCTCGTCGGCCTTGGGTTCATCAATGGCAGAGCCAAGAATGGTGCCCCCATTGTCGCCGACTGGGCCATTAGGAACAGCTCATGCCCGGAGCTGGGGAAGGAGACGCCTGCCAACTATGCCTGCATTAGCTCAAACAGCTACTGCATGGCCGCAAGCAACAGCCCAGGATACTTGTGCAACTGCTCCAAAGGATATGAGGGCAATCCTTATCTTTCGGATGGCTGCCAAGGTTCAGTAAATTCAATTGAATTTAGTACTTGTTGAGCATTGAATCAGTAACCTGAACTCACATTTTGCTTGATTTTGTCGACTGCTTACGTACCTTCAGACATAGATGAGTGCAAAATGCGTGAGCTGGAGCCCAGGTATGAAGAGTTATATCCATGCAGAGAAGGGGTCTGTCACAACACGCCGGGAAACTACCTGTGCAAATGCAAGAGAGGAACAAAATCTGATGGTACAGGTTACGGGTGCCAACCTGTGCATTCTCGAGATTACGGTGTGGTTGTAGGTGAGCATCGGCAACAGTTTGCCTCTGTTTTATCTTCATAAAGATGTGCCTGCAGAGTTTGATGAGTTCAAGCATCTCATGATCAGTTCCTTATGATGACAAACAATCACATATAGATTGAATTCTTGCCGAATCAGATGGTTTTCAAGTTGATAAATAACCCAGTTACAAATGCTCTAATGCATTTAATCTTACATTCTCATATGCAACACAAGCCCCCATCTGTTTAAGATATTCTTAATCTTCAAGTGGCCTTTTTCAGTTCTTTAATTTCCTGTTCTATGCATGAGTATGCACCAAGAGGAACTCAGCCTGGTATATAATTTTGCAGGTTTAAGTGTTTCTGCCATTGTGGCAACGGCTATGACATGCTTGTTGATTATGCAATTGCAAAGGAAAAGGCACAAGAAAGATAAGGTTGCATATTTCAAACAAAATGGAGGACTCAGGTTATATGATGAGATGAGATCAAGGCAGGTGGACACAGTACGTATACTTACAGAAAGAGAGATAAAGAGAGCCACTGAAAACTACAGTGAAGATCGAGTTCTTGGAAGTGGCGGCCACGGAATGGTGTACAGAGGAATCCTGGATGACCACAAAGAGGTTGCCATAAAAAAGTCCAGAGTAATCAATGATGATCACAGAGAAGAATTTGTCAACGAGATGATAATCTTGTCTCAAATCAACCACCGGAACATTGTGAGGTTACTAGGCTGTTGCTTGGATGTGGATGTCCCAATGCTGGTTTATGAGTTTGCCTCCAATGGGACATTATCTGAGTTCCTTCATGGTACTGACCACAGATCACCAATCCCCTTGGATCTACGCCTGAAGATCGCTACTCAATCAGCAGAAGCTCTAGCTTACTTACATTCATCAACATCTCGCACAATCCTACACGGGGATGTCAAATCAGCCAATATTCTGATGGATGATCAGTACAACGCAAAGGTTGCAGACTTTGGAGCTTCAGCCCTCAAGTCCATGGATGAAAGTGAGTTCATCTTGTTCGTCCAAGGAACACTGGGCTACCTTGACCCTGAGAGCTTTGCCAGCCATCAGCTGACTGAAAAGAGCGATGTCTACAGTTTCGGGGTGGTTCTTCTGGAGCTAATGACAAGAAAGAAGGCTTTATACACAGATGACTTTAACCAAAAGGAATCCTTGTCTTACAGTTTCCTGTTGATGTTTCACCAGAACAAGCACCAAGCTATGCTGGACTCTGAAATTCTGGATGGTTCCAACATGGAGGTGCTCGAGAAGCTAGCCATAGTCGCTGTGCAATGCCTGAGCCCGAGAGGAGATGACAGGCCAACGATGAAGGAAGTTGCAGAGAGCCTGCAGATGTTGTGGAGGCTCCAAATGCAAGCAATTTGTGATCCTGAGAGCGATGGCCACATGCATGACAACTATGGAGGATGGCCATCAGTGGTTCTCCATTTGGACGAGAACGAGATGGCAAATCAGAGCATGGAGACGTCCAAACTGGTGCTGAGCGAGTGACGGTAGATATTGCCACACGCTACATCTACACTTTGAGCTGTATGTGCAAGCTAGCTAAGATAGGATGTAGTTCTTCAGACATTCCACTTGATATGTCCGAGGTATAGCTGCCAGCTCTGTGTCTTAACTGAAGTAGCAGCAGTTTTAGAGCACACAGTTTCAGCCATTCTACCGCTTGTGTTTTAACCATTTATCTCTGACAATCTTGGTAGTTCTTTTCGATAGTAGGCCTCGTTATCATCTTTTCCTTTCTTCTCATTTGTTTTTTCAGCGTTGTTCCTAGCCATTGATCAGATGTCACCACACTGACCACCATGGACAATTGATGCGCGCAGAAAATCTGCACGGAGAACAAAGATTGATTAGTCAAAAACGTGGACATAATCCTAGTTAAATACTAAACTGTAGTTTGGAACAAAATATTTCTTCCCCGCTAGACGTGTTGACTTTCAAGTTTATCGACTGTTGCTTTCATCAAGTTTGTCATTGCAGACAAAAGTTTCATATACAGGTGATTTCTCCAGACGTGCAGCTGGCATAGAAATTTCTCTAGATTAAGACAAAACTAGTAAACTATAGGTTGCAAGGAAGCATCCCCCTTCTGCGATTTCAGAGAAACTTCTTAATCCAAACGGCACATCAGCTAGCCATCTGTTGATTTCTACAGACTATGATTCTCAACTTCAACAACAAAACAACATAAATATTCTGGTCAGTCACAAGGGTAAAGCTGATCTCACCTGTACTCAATACCAGCAACAGTAGTCGAAATCATCTGTAGATAACAATATCCAACGCATCATCAGCATCCATTATCATCTGAAAAGGAATTCTGAGAAATATATAAGTATAGTTCATGATCTAACCAAGTCTATGAGACAATCACATGACAACAACGAAAAATGAGAGAGGTGCTGGCTTAGCTAGCTAGAAAGACTGCCATAGCAAGTGACCATCATAACTCGCAAGTCCCCAGCCATGGAAGAATCATCATTCATCCTGATGCTCACCACCATCCTAGCGACGACGATGTCTTCCACCTCTTCCAGGCCCCCAACATCATTGCCAGGATGTCCTGACAAGTGCGGCAATGTGTCCATCCCCTACCCCTTTGGCATCGGCGATGGCTGTGCCGCAACCAGACTGAACCGCAACTTCACCATCACCTGTAACGACACCTTCCAGCCACCACGCCCCATGGTAGGTGACCCTTCGATGCCCACAGAGGTCATCGACATCTCCCTAGAGCATGGTGAGATGCGTGTTTATGGCCCTGTCAGCTATACCTGCTTCACATCGGACACTGGTCCAGACAACTATACTGGTGGGTTCAGCTGGGAGGGCACACCATTCATCCCCTCCACCACACGCAACAGCTTCATGGCCATCGGCTGCAATACCATGGGCATCATCGGCAGCTATATGCGCAGCAACCCTGATCTGTTCTTGGCAGGCTGCTACTCCTACTGCCAGGCCATTAACAGCACATCCGATGGTGCACCATGCATAGGGAAGGGCTGCTGTGAGACCACCATCAGCCCAAACCTCACAGACTTTGCGGCAATCTTGGTGTTCAATCACAGCAGTGTGTGGAAATTCAATCCATGCTTCTATGCCATGCTTGTGGAGGTAGGATGGTATAGCTTCAAGCAGCAGGACCTTGTTACACACCTTGGGTTTATCAACAACAGAGCCAAGAGAGGTGTACCAGTTGTCAATGACTGGGCCATCAGAAATGGCTCATGCCCAAAGGATGGGGAAAAGGCACCCAAAGATTATGCCTGTGTCAGTTCAAACAGTTATTGTGTGAGTGCTAGCAATGGCCCAGGGTACATATGCGACTGCTCTGAAGGATACAAAGGCAACCCTTATCTTCCCAAAGGCTGTCAAGGTTGAGTATTTACAACAACGATTTTTTCCCTAATTTTGGAAATCACGACCAGCAACTGCTGGAGCCACTTTATTCAACACAGATAATTGTAGTCAACTACTTGATTGGAAGTGTAATTCATAAATTTCCATAATTTGCCAACTTCTATAGCTTCCTTAACAGACTGAAAAAAATTGTACTTTACCTTCTGACCCTTTTTTCATGAATAAATATCTCCCTCCCCCTTTTTTTTATTTTCTTCAGACATAGATGAGTGCAAGCTGCGTAAAGAGGATCCCAAGTACAAAGAGGTATATCCATGTAAAAATGGGGTGTGTCGCAACATACCAGGAGGCTATATATGCAAATGCGGGATAGGCAAAATATCAGATGGAACAAATTCTGGATGTCGGTCTGTACTAACCCAAGCTGAACAAGTGGTTATAGGTAAGGATCATATCTGAGACCGAGAGTATGATTTCAGTCAATTAATTCCAAGGCTTTTGATGAGTTCAAAGTTTAAAAAATCGTGAACAATCATTCTGCAGGGCTCAGTGTTTCTGCAGTTGTGGTGATGGCCTCAGCATGCTTCTTGGCTATGAAATTACAAAGAAGAAAGCACAGGAAAGAGAAGGATGCATATTTCAAGCAAAATGGAGGTCTCAAATTATATGATGAAATGAGGTCAAGGCAAGTTGACACCATTAGAATACTTACGGAGAAAGAGATAAAGGAAGCCACTGACAACTATAGAGGCGATCGAGTTCTTGGATGTGGTGGCCATGGAATGGTTTATAGAGGAACTTTGGACGATGACAAAGAAGTAGCTATAAAGAAGTCCAAAGTAATTGATGATGAATGCAGAGAAGAATTCGTAAAAGAGATAATAATTTTGTCGCAAATTAACCACAGAAACATTGTGAGGTTACTTGGCTGCTGCTTGGATGTAGATGTACCGATGTTGGTGTATGAGTTTGTTTCCAATGGTACCCTCTCTGAGTTCCTTCATGGCAATGATTGCCGAACACCAATCCCACTTGATCTTCGACTGAATATTGCTACACAATCAGCAGAGGCTCTTGCTTACATTCATTCATCAACATCTCGCACAATTCTGCATGGGGATGTCAAATCACTCAATATGCTACTGGATGATGAATACAATGCAAAGGTTGCAGACTTTGGAGCATCAGCACTGAAGTCCATGGATGAAAATGATTTCATCATACTTATCCAAGGAACTCTTGGCTACCTTGACCCTGAGACTTTTGTCACGCACCATCTTACTGACAAAAGCGATGTCTATAGCTTTGGTGTCGTTCTTTTAGAGATCATGACCAGAAAGAAGGCTTTATACGATGATAATTTTAATGAAAGGAAAGCACTATCTCACATTTTTCCCTTGATGTTCCACCAGAACAAGCTCCGAGATATGTTAGACAATGAAATTATAGACAATGGTGATGTTATGATTGTACTCCAGAAACTAGCTGAACTCGCCATGCATTGCCTGAACCCAAGAGGAGATGAGAGACCAACAATGAAGGAAGTTGCAGAGCGTTTGCAAATGTTGAAGAGAATCCAAATGCAGCTAGTCACAAAAACAAATCCTACAAGAGCACATTGCCCTAGTGGAGGGTTATCCACACCTATCCCTTGGAATGAGATGAAATACCAAAGCAAGGACACAGTCAAACTCGTTTTAGATGTTGATCTAGCAAGATGATTTACGGATGCTAATATTTGGGGTAGTATGACTAGTATCAAATACTTCTGATACGCTAGCATACCTTTCATGGTCAATCTGTTTTCTTATCTTCCGGTCAAAGAATATGTTTTCTTAGATATATTGGTCAGTTTATTATGTCTAAGCCATCAATGTAAGTATGTTACTATGTTGAATGCGATTGCATAAAATGATCATTACTTATGCATTATGCAAAGTAGAGAATGTGTGGACAGTGGGGTTCTTAGGATAAATTATTTATCCTCATATCCACTCTGATTTGCCGCTTGTTCAAACAAAGGATTTACTTAGATGTGATATTTACTTGCCCTGCCTTATTAAAGAGCTCCAACTTCTATTTATATTTAGTATTTACACATCTACATGGACAGGAATACAGGATTTCTCCCTACAACCAATACTTATTGCCTGTCAGGTTAAAATAAATTGAGTGTAAAATTCATAAGATGACAACATTGTAGTTTTCAGGAAATGCAGATGCATCTATACACACTAGTGATCTCATATAGAAATAGGGTATTCAAAATGCAGCAACCACATTAAATTATTTTCCAGTAAGCCCTTTGATCAATGATATTAGCACATGTAATGGTTATCCACCAAGATCAGTGTTAGGATGCATCTTTTAATGTTTTTCTTCGAGAGGTTGGATAGATATGAAACATCAATGGGAAAATTGTTATACTGCAAGGTCATGTTTTTCAATTAAAAAGGAGTTTCAGAACAAAGCTAAGCAGAAGAAAACATGCACTTGCAAAACTGAACACAGAAAAGGCATATTGGGGAAAGGATTTAAAGGCATGCTTGAATTTGGCATATTGTTGTTTCCAATACATTAGTAATTGAGACTCTTAGTAATTGGGGCCAATTAAATGAACTAAGCAGCATACTTGATCCTTGTGGCTTGTACCTCTTACAAGTTACAAGAATGTATGAATGCAAAAGCTGGCATACCTTGTTACTGTATTACTTATACATGTCAAAGTAGATATGCATATCATCAA
>KE371914.1:120412-131033 GCA_000418225.1 Zizania latifolia
GAGGCCGGCGCGGGCTTCACAGCGTCGTCTTCGTCGCCGGTCTCGCCGCTCCCGCTCGGAGCCGTCGGATCACCTCTGAAGACACGTGGCAGGAGATCGAGGAGGGTCGTCACTGTGAGATCTGTGCGGACGGTCCTCACATAATTTATTTCCATCGTCTCCTCTCGCTTCCCCGACCCAGCAGCAACCCTTACACCGGCGGCGGCGGCGGCGCGAAGCACGCGTGCTCTCTCGAATGGCTCTCGTCGCCGGCTCATACGAGCGCTTCATCTGGGGATTCTCACTCAAGGCCCTAACTGCCTCGGTCTCCGCCTCATCGTTGGAAAGCCTAGCCCTCGCGCCGTTCTTCTCCTACCCCGCCCACGCGGGGCCCATCCGCTGCGTCGCCGCGGCGCCGCGCGCGGGACTCGCGGCGTCCGGCGGCTCTGACGACACCGTCCGCCTCTATGACCTCCCCACCGCGGCCGACCTCGGCCCGCTCCTCGACCCCTCCGCCGCCGTCTCCGTGGTCGCCTTCTACTCCCGCGGGCCCGTCCCCCGCAACCTCCTCGTCGCCTCTGACGACGGGCTGCTCCACCTCTACGACGCCGACGGGTTCGCTCTCCTCAGCTCGCTCCGCGTCTTCCCGCGCCACGAGGCCACCGATGGCCTCGCCGTGCACCACACCGGGAGGGTCGCGCTCGCCGTCGGCCGCTCGGGGGGTCTCTCCATGCTCAACCTCGTCCGCGGACGCCGCAGCTTCGCGTGCCGCCTCGAGCGCCCGGCGACGGCGGTTGCATATGCGGAGGACGGCGATGGCGGTGACCGCTTCGTGATGGCCGCCGAGGAGAAGGTGACAATGCACGACTCCGAGGACGCCAGGATCATCCATGAGATCAACTGCGGCAAGAGGGTGCTTGCCTTCGCACCTGCAAAGGTATTGCTACTTCCATCCTCTGATCCAGATAAACTTACACACACCATGTAAGAAGAATGGTGAATTTCTTAGGATTGTCAAATGATTAGGCTTAGACTCTAGTTTACAGTTTAGGGGATATGGCATTGTTGTGATCTATAATGTTGTTTGATGCAATTTTGACTTCGGTTGCCTATATGGTATTAGGGTTGCCCATAATTCGGTGAATTAGCTATCATGTACAGCTTCATGTTATGATTTTAGCTATTTGGAACTGACCAAAATTCCCTTTATTCACGTCCTAAATCTTAGGATGCTTTATGTCATAGCATTTCAGGTTGTTGCCTTTCCACTATAAATCTTGTAAAAACACTGATGAATGAATACGAAGCTATGATATTGCCTTTTGCATACTGGTCACTTGTTTATAATTTATTTATTAGAAGGGAGTACTTTACACTGGAGGAGAGGAACGTGGTATAACGGCTTGGGATCTTTCCAGCGGCAAGGTTGCATCACGCATTGAGGATGCCCATAAAACTCGTGTAAAAGGGATCGTCGCATTTGACAACAAGAACGATGGATCTGAACTGTGCAATCTAATCGCTTCAGCTTCATCGGATGGTATCATAAGGATATGGGATGCTCGGATGATTGCAAATGAGAAGCCTACTCCATTAGCAGAGGCTAACACAAAAGCAAGGCTAACTTGTCTTGCTGGATCATCATTGAAGTGTAAGTACTTTGGTTAATAAATTTTTGTTTATAGTTTACTTGTTAAGAAGCAATTGTTTGATGGTATGTAGTCTTTCACTAATCCTGTTTAATAAAATACATCCCCCATGTTCAAACCCTGATAATATGTTCTATTGCTGCCTTAACATTTCCCATGTTCAAACCCTGATGATATGTTCTATTTCTGCCTTACTACTTCCGTTCCAAAATAGAAATCATCCATATTTGTAGTAAAGTTAACATTTGTAACCTTTGACTAATAATTAAACTAAAAACATTTAGGTTTAATGTTATGCATGTCATATAGTTAGATTGATATTTGAAACTTTCATATGTAATATGTTATCCTAATAGTGTTAATGATATATAATGAAAGTAACTAATAGTCAACATTCTACGTCGAAGACCACATTGAAGACTGTGTAAAAAACCTTTATGCGTTATATTTTGGAATGAAGGTAGTAATAAAATGTTTTGAACATATCCAAAGGAATAAACAGAATTCTTCATGTGCTTTCTTTAATAATTACGCATCTTCAGCTTGTCGTCCAGCATGTTTGATGTTTCTCTTCTGTTCAATTGTGAAATTTATATTAGCTATGATTCTCTGGAATTTGATGTGCCTCTCTTGAAATTTGCAGGAGTTAGAGAAAAGCATAAACGAAGCTGATGTGGAGCTAAATTGTCGAAGCGAGGCTGTAGTACCAATTTTGTAATCGTTAGTCTAGTCTAGTCCCTAAAACATATTTGTGTTCGAGAAACAGACCGAGGAGGCCCCAAGCTTGCAATTTTTTCTAAACAAAATACTCAATTTGCATCAAATTTTTCTTAGCCTGAGCATGATCTCTCTCTCTCTCTATTCATGTTCCGTGTTCATTTTTGGCGTGAAAGAAAGAAAATGAAATCATTCACAGAATTTGAATGTGTTCAACCAATTAGGAGGCCACAAAGTGGCTCACACTCGAACTGGAAAACATGGTAGGAGGCAACAATTTCGTAGGGCAGATCTGACAGTCAGATCAGACAATCGAATCAATCGCCAATCTACAAAAGAAACTGAAGAACTCGATCACAAGCTCAAAGTATGAACACCTAGCAATCTACAAGTCTTAGGCTGACCTGACGATCCATCACAAGTTGTTCTGCCTTAGGCTGGTCCCATTGTTCCACCCTCTCTCCTTGTCCCTGTTTTGCTGCACCCCTCCTCCCCGCGCGCCGCCGCCGCCGCTCAGTGGCACCCGCCGCGCCCTGCGGCCGGCGTCCGTCATCATACCCCCGCCGCCCTGGGTGCCAGCGGCCCTCCTCCCGGACTGCGCCGCCAATGCCGGCCTGATGATCACCTTCTTCTGCAGGCTGCGCCGCAGGATGCTGTTGATGATCCTCTTGCTCCGGCTGCCGGCCTTGTCGTTGGACACGATCACCGGAGGAGAGCTCACCGGCGGCGGTGAACATTGCTCCGTGATCATGCCGAGCGGCGACGCTGCTGCAGCCGGCTTGGCCATGGGCAGAGGCAGCACCAGCGAGTTGCGCCGCGGGAGCGGGACCAGCGAGCTCCGACGGGAAGCCGGGTTCGCCGGCGGCCGGTGAGCAGCTCCCTGGCACAGGGAGACTCTTCTGTTTTGTGTAGTCTGCAGCAACTGGCCGGCTTCAGGGCGGCTGTTCTCCTTCTCTGACGACAGGGACATTAGGTGGTTGAAGCTGTAGGTGTCCGTGTTGCTGTCAGAAAACATCTGCTTCGCGATCCCAATGTCTTTGTGCAACAATGCTGGTTTCTCTGCTGTGGAGTTGTGATTCAGATTCCTCTCTGCCATGGGGCTTCTCAGGTATGGTGAGTTCTCTGCTTTCACGCTTTGCTGCTGCAGGTGATCTTGGGCAATCTTGTTGTCGACATGCTGCCTTGCTATCTTCCTTTCAACCAGCAGCTGTGCTTCCAGCTCTTTGATCTGGGTATAATGGAAGGTAATTATTCATGGAAGTATAAAGGGAACATCTTTTTAAACCAATGGTGTCTATGATTTTTTTCTATAGAGAAAAGCAACCACCGGAAGCTGAAGGAAGTAAGCAGGTAAAGACGCTTGAAGTACCTTCTCTTGGAGATTCATAGTGAGCAGGTCTTTGTCCTTGTTCTTTGCTTCAAGGGATTGGATTGTTTCTTCCATGCTCTTAATCTGAGCATCTTTGTTCTTACTATCCTGTTTGGCTCTCCCAGCCTAGCAGAGCAAGCAGTACGCATTGAGATTAACAAAATATGGAAGCTAAAATCTTGCTAAATGCATTGCTGACAGAGCACTACAGTACCATCAGCTTATATCTTGACAGTTCTCCGACATCAACTTGTTTCCTTGCTTGTCCAAGCTCTACCCCCCGCACTCTGCTCGCAAAGTTCAGCGAGCAAAGAGTTTCACCCACATCATTCTCATTTGGGCTGATTTGAACAAACATCAAAGTCTTGGAGTCTCCACCTGTTTTGATTGCACACATTATTACTTAAAAACTAAAGAGTAGCTTTAAATCCTGCCATTCTGAGGAGGAAAAAGTCTACGTACTTAGCGAGTCCTGCAGCAAGTGTGTTAGCTTTGAATTCCTGTCAATTTGAAACAATAAATATGTCAGTGGGCACTGGGCTCATATGACATTGCTAGTTAAAACTATACTTAAAAGACTGTAATTTGGAACCTGAACGGTATATGCTGGCTCTTAGTTGCAAGAGCAGATATGACATCTCCAAGCGCAGAAAGAGACTTGTTAATATTCTGAGCTTCTTTCAGCCGTTCTCCTTGGGCATCTGTCTTTGCTACCCGCTCACTCCCAGCAAGGTCAATTAACCACAGTTTACTTTTTGTTTCTTCCCCATTCATCAAGTTCTCTCCTCTGACCATCACACAATGCATACTGAAATACAAAGTAAGCGAGGTTAGGATTTTAAAATTTACAATTTTAGCCTAAATTGAAGAAAACATGACAACATAGGTAGGAACGGTAAGGAACTGACCAGTGTGATCGGCTGCTATGCTCATTAGCATTCGTTGAACCAACAACTCTAGCTTTGCTTCCAGTTTGCAAGACCTCCCATGCCTCGTTCATATTAGTAACTCGTGCTTCAACAAGTCCTGGTACATGATGAGCGCCTTCTGCAACTTGCCTTACTTCTAGCCTGAGAACAAAGTACCATGATATATTGGTTCTGTTAGAGGTTGATCCAAATTCTAATTGGACTTGGGCCTATGTACTAGAGTAGAGTCCTTGTCGTTTTCTCCTATATATATATCTTGTATGTAGCATGGGGAAGTGAGCTTATTGTAACTCTACTTTTGTACACCTCTCATAATAATGGATTTTGCTGTTCAAACGCCCGTGGTTTTTTTTCCGTAAGGTTTTCCACTTAAAAATTCTCGTGTCTCTTTTGTGTTTCGTGTGATTGCTTCTCTAACAGGTTCTCGCATGTTGCTGATATGATATAATTCATAAATAACCTACCTTTTTGTTGTTGCACCTGGCTGAGTCCCTGTCAGCAGCAAATCATGAATTTGTTCATTGTACACCTCCAAAACACTGACAGTGATCTCATATTGAAAAAGGCCTCGTCTTTCTTTGATGATTCGAAAGAGTTCCTCTAAAGTTCTGTAGTTAACCCCTCGAGCACCTTCAACTCCTTCCATTGTAAATGTTTTACCGGTGCCAGTCTGCCCATAAGCAAATATGCAGACATTGTACCCATCCAATACTGAAGTTGCAAAAGGCGCAGTTTTCTCAAACACCTTCTCTGTACAGAAAAATGGAGAATATTACATTGTTAAAAACTTGTGCAAGGATACAAGTTGATAAACTATAGTTGTGAAGTGACTTGCCTTGGTCTTCTTCAGGGCTGAAGACAGAATCAAATCTGAAAACCTTTTTCGAAGATACATGCCCTCTAACAACGAGCTCACCGTCCTTCGCAGATTCAAAATCAACCGCCACCGAAGCTCCTTCTTCTATTTCTTCGCCATTTAATGGCCGACATCGGCAAAATACTCTTATATTACCTGAGCAATAGAGAAGTCACAGTAATTCCTGTTATCACCATTTGTTGCAGCACCAATAAATCAAACTGGCAATAGAACAAGCATTTAACCTTTGAGATCGATAAGCTTGTTGTAAAGATCTTTGCGTTCCTTTGTCTCCTCAGCGAACTTTTCTTTAAGGTCCTTAAACTCACATTCCAAACTTGCGTATTGGTTCACTGTTCCAATGAAGATATTAATGGTGTCAACTGTCAAGTGTCAACTCTAGTAAATGTGAAACGTATACAAGCAAAAAAGTTAAAAAGAATAGAACTGAATCAGGTGCCACACTTAATTACCATGTTGTTGGATTGTTGAAGTCATGTGTGTAGCATCTGACACAAACCTTTTGCATTCAAGCGATTCTTGTAGTAAAATCTGGTGCTCTGTCTTCAATGCCTGTAGGTTATCAAAATTAAAAAATGGTGCTTTTACTTAGCACACAGTTATGTTATTTGTGCATACTTCCTCTAATCCTCGTCACACAAAGACTTATTGTTAGTAATTCTTAGACTAGTAATACAGAGAAATGACTTAATTGCCCCTTATTAATCATATCAGCTCTAATTTCCAAGCGTGATAATTGGGTAGTTTCGTTTGGTTAGCCGGAACCTATTAAGTACACATGCAAAGGAAACAAGCTAAAAATTTTAACTTTTAAATGCTAAAAATTAAGTCTTTGTGAATCGGAGGGAGTAGGAGGTACTAAGCAAACTGCGATTATGAACCAATTACTTTAAATTTCTCGCTCAAATCTTTCAGTAATTGACACCAGCGACTCTTCTCTTGCACTTGCCCCTCCACTGCAAATGCTGCATGAACAGACGAAAGTTTCACAAAGTGTGTCTGATAGGACATGAAAATCTAACGAAACAGTTGTAGTAAATATCAGCAAGCATGTTGGCGTTGTTTGATGACATACTTTAAAAACCAGATTGATCATGGTCACACAAATAGCAAATTCCTACAGTATGTCGAGCGACATTTTGTCATTCTGCTACTAAAGCTGAAGTGGATTAGGCACACAAGTTCTGAATTCTTACCCAAAGAGCCAACATGCATCGACTTTCGCATAAGCTCCATCTTCAGTTCGTGCAGGGACGCCTGAGCCTCGTGGCATTCCCTACTCTTGAGCTCGTTCTCCCTCATCAAGTCCTCCAAAACTCTCCTGCATTCTTCCTTCTCCCTCAAAAGCAGAGAGTACTCCTGCTTGAGCTGGCCACAGCAGTTGCATTTACCCTGCAACAAAGACAACATTTTGATTTATAGGCACCGAGAACAGAAGTAGCACATGGTTGTTTCTTACCGATTTTTCAAGTATTACCTTCTCTTCCTCAACGTGCAATGTTTCATGCACGCTTGGAGAACCAATGGTGGCCTCCTGCGCTCCATCTAAACCTGGACCGACCTCCGGCGCGGCCACGACATTATTGGAAGCTTCCAAGGCGGCACCACCCTTCGCCAGAGAAGGTTTCTGCGGCGAGGGGCCCGAGAATAGCTCGAGCGGCGCGATCCTGTGCCTGGGCGTGCCCCTCCTGATGTAATCGGGCGTGTCATTTGTCCCCTCGCAGGGGACATCCGACGAGCCGGCGCTGTCGAGCGGCTGTGCCGACGGCATCGCCGTAGAATCCTCTGATCACCGCGGAGACCAACAAAATTCAGACAAGCAAAACCTTCTTCCAGTTCGACGCAGAGTAGAACACAGCATGGCACAAACACGACAGATCGAGATCGGCAAATGATTCTCGCGAGGAAGAGATAGATCTCGAAATGACGCACCCTCGCTGTTGCCGTCGTCGCCATCGCCGTCTCCGTAGGGGATGAAGTCGCATGTCTCCGACATCTTCACCGTCTTCCTGACCAACACCGACGCCGACGCTGCCGCCGCCACCTCCCCCGGCGAGGCGTCCCCTGCGCGGTGGTGAACAAATCCATCCAAACCCACATCAGACACCAAACCCAACCCAACCCAAAACACGCACACCCACACCCACACCCAGACCTACCTATCCGGCCACCGGAACCACCTGCCGCGCCGCTCCCCTCCTCTTCAATATCCGTGCCGCCTCACAGACCGTAAGCCCCACCTCCTCCCCGCCAAATCCCTTCGAATTCGGGCCGGACCAAAGACAAAAGAGATCCAGAAATCTCTGTCTCGCGCGTGCGATCTCTCCGAATCGCTGACGAAGGAGAGGAAGGCCGATGCGGGCGACGGCGAGCGAGGAGGGAGACGAGGGAGACGAAGAAAAGGGGAGGCGACCGTTGGGATTTGGAGGGATTTCTATTTCGAATTCGAAATGCGTGCATTCGATTCCGGTTAGCCAACGAGATACACTGATTTGGACACAGACTGTGGGCCCGGTTGCTTCGCGACAGTGTGTATATTTTTTGTATTGTTTATAATAGAGTGCATTTGGTTTAGTCTTATCGACTAACCTTAGACATAGAAGGTAAACCAAACATCCAACCCACTAACCTAGATTCTTAAAACGCATCAGATTTTTTATGTATAAAATAAAAAGTATTCCTTCTCTAGATTTTATAGATTCTTAACTTAAAGTTAGATAATAATTATATATAATGATTCATTTCTTTTTTTCTATCTTATATCAAACAATTTCACAGTTTTTTACAGCTTATAGTAGTTTTTTTACAGCTTATAACTTACAATAACTTTTTCAGAATTTACAGGTCAACCAAACACACCATAAATACGACCATGTTACACTTACCTAGTTAACATGTTTATATGCATACAGGAGTATATAAATTTAAAGTGACATCTCAACCACCAGAATATCAATAATTAGTACAGCAATTTTAAGCCGAGAAAGTAAAAAAAAAACATTATCGGTTACAACTATAACCGTAGGATTATCAGATAGTTAAAGTTTGATTGGATTGGATTGGATTGGATTGGATTGGATTGGGTAGACGTAGCAAATGCAGGGGAAAAAGTGGAATTTTGTCTCGTTTCTTTTGTGTTTTGTAGAACAGGAGTACTCAGTAGGCTAGCCTTTGCAGATAGGAGACAATGTGTGTCTCTTTCAAATCAAATCACTATGGCGGCTTCGTCTATATGTAGCTGTAGCTGTACTTGCTCTCTTTTCTTAAAGATAGCTACAAATTATAACCAGATTTGTTTTGACACGAAGGTTATGGTACGGAGGATTTATTTGAAATGCAAAAACTTTATAGTATTTTTACAGGAATTAAAATAAAGCCTTCAAAATTTCTTTAAAAATATTCCATTCAAAATTAGCTTAATTCCGGTCTTTACAATCTTCAAACCAAACACATTTATCTTCTTAGCTTACCAAATTAAACAGCTTGTTGATCTTTTTTCCTCTGAGCAGTTGATTGATCTTACATCAATCATCATATTTAAGGTAATTACAGCTGAGGCATAGTACTGGTTAATTGAACCTTCGTGAACCTCTCTGACAAGATCTAGCAACAGGCAACAAGAATGGAAAAAAATTGGTGGAGGTGGTTCTCAGTCTCTACACCATGGGATCCCTTCAAATTTATTTGTCACGTAAAAGAGAATATGATCCGATAAAGTGAAGTGAATCAGTATTGGGTTATGAAAAAGCTACGCTAGCGTTAATTTCAAAAAATTTATCCCATTCGTCTAAGAATCATACGTTTAATGGGATCATAGATCATTACCTCTAGTCACGAAACGTGCTAGGTAGCGAAAGTAGAGTTGATGAAGCGCGTTCTCGATCGGCTCCGCTCAGTTCCATCCGTTCGTCGGCGACGAAGATGACGTAGTCCGACGATCTCCACGGGAAGATCAGCGCCGCAGTAGCAGCAGTGCTTATATGGTATCCACACGTACAAGGACGAGATCATCTCAAGCCGGTATGCTAGTACCGCGCGAGAGATTAGGGGAGAGACGGCCATAACCAGTGTAGCCAGGAGAGATGGCGGCTAGGGTTATGGTGAAAGCAACAGCTAGCAGCAGTCCTTTCGTCCTAGCCCCTCCTCTTCCTTATATAGTGCCCTCTTATGTGTCTTTAATCAGTATTAAAGTCTAACAGATCTAATCTGTTCGTCTGGCCCGAAAGTTTTGGTCCAGCTTGGAACTTCCAAAAATAACCTTCTGTACGAATTTATTTCTGTCCAACCGAAACTTCCGGACCTGGAACTTCCGAAAATAACATTCTGTATCGAATTTATTTCGATCCGGAAGTTCTGGTTCCATTTGGAACTTCCGGTTCGTTTAGAACACATCTTTTAGACAGGCCCAGAACTTCTGGTCTAACCGGAACTTTCGGTTCCTCCAGAAACCGAAACTGAGGTAGACCCAGAACTTTCAGTCTAACCGAAACTTCTGTATACCCCAGAACTCGAAACTTTCGATCTTAGACTAGAACTCTAGAATTCTCTTAGGTATATTTTCATCAGTCAGGGTGGTGAGCCGAGGGGCTGACGGGGCCGATGCTAACGGAGACGCCGACAAAGGCAGCGCGGACAGTAGGGGAGTTCGACGACGACGACAAGTACCTCTATCGGTCACGCCCCTCTGGCCTCACCAACCACACTGCCCCTCCGCTTCGCCATCGTGGGTCACGTCGCCCCCGCGCCGCCCCTGCCGCCTAGCCTCGTCAGCCTAAGCTATCGCCCTTGCAAGTCACGCAAGCCATGCTCCGCTCCTGGGCTCCTGGCTCACCGCCCAGTCTTTCTTTATTCCGTTGAATCATCTCCTCGACGTGGATGTGGGGGTTCCATTGTGAAGAAAAATTAGAGACCGTCCCACCAAATTTTTTCACACAACAATACTAACGAGCAGAAGAAATTTAAGGGCTCAAGGCTATATAATTCTTGGATTATTTGATTTTTTTATATTTTTATATGATCTTTTTCGTCCTCTGTGTCTGCTTCTACTGTACTAAAAAATTGTGGGCGCGGCGGCGAGGCTAGGCCCAGATGCCGGCGACGC
>KE371914.1:153157-165368 GCA_000418225.1 Zizania latifolia
CCGATCCCCTTGATAATTGGAGATACAAGGATGTCACAGCCATCGCAATCAAATTGATTTAGATTTTTTTCCCATTTGAATGGAAATGATGGATTAATACATGCAGTGCACATTTTGCTGACGTGGCACGATTTCCCATGCAGGGAGGGATCCTGCTGGGCCCGTCGGCGCTGGGGCGGAGCAGCACGTTCCTCAACACCGTGTTCCCGCCGGAGAGCATGACGGTGCTCGACACGCTCGCCAACATCGGCCTCCTCTTCTTCCTCTTCCTCGTCGGCCTCGAGCTCGACCTCTCCGCCATCCGCCGCACCGGCCGAAAGGCGCTCGCCATCTCCCTCTCCGGCATCGCGCTCCCGTTCGCCTTCGGCATCGGCACCTCCTTCGCCTTCCGCGCCACCATCGTCAAGGACGCCCCCTACGGGCCATTCCTCGTCTTCATGGGCGTCGCGCTCTCCATCACCGCGTTCCCCGTGCTCGCCAGGATACTGACCGAGCTCAAGCTGCTCACCACCGACCTCGGCCGCGTGGCCATGTCGGCCGCCGCCGTCGACGACGTCACCGCCTGGATACTGCTCGCGCTCGCCATCGCTCTGTCTGGTTCCGGCTCACCAATCGTCTCTCTCTGGGTGCTCCTCACCTCGGCCGGGTTCGTCGCCGCCGTCTTCGTGTTGCTCCGCCCGGTGCTCGTGTGGATGGCGCGGCGGTCACGCGACGGGGAGTCCGTCAAGGAGGTGTACATTGTCGCCACCCTCGCGCTTGTCCTCGCCGCCGGCTTCGTGACGGACACCATCGGCATCCATGCGCTGTTCGGCGCGTTCTTGGTCGGCATCGTCGTTCCGAAGGACGGGCCATTCGCCGGCGTGCTCATCGAGAAAGTGGAGGAGCTCATCTCGGGCCTCTTCCTCCCACTCTATTTCGTCTCGAGTGGCCTCAAGACAAACGTGGCCACAATCAGCGGAGCCAAGTCATGGGGTCTGCTCGTGCTCGTCATCGCCAACGCCTGCATCGGCAAGATCGGCGGCGCGGTGATCACCTGCCTGCTGCTTAAGATCCCCGTCAGGGAGGCGGTCACGATCGGCTTCCTGATGAACACCAAGGGGCTCGTCGAGCTCGTCGTGCTCAACATCGGCAAGGACCGCAAGGTGCTCAACGACGAGGCGTTCGCCATCATGGTGCTCATGGCGCTCTTCACCACCTTCATCACGACGCCGATCGTCATGGCCGTATACAAGCCGGCGCGGCCGTCGGTGCCATACAGGCGCCGCACCGTGGATAGTGGCGACGACGCCGACGGCGCCGGCCTGCGCGTGCTCGCCTGCTTCCACACCAGCCGCAACATCCCGACGCTGCTCAACCTCGTCGAATCGTCGCGGGGCACGCGCCGGAACCGCCTCGTCATGTACGCCATGCACCTCGTCGAGCTCTCCGAGCGGTCGTCGGCGATCTCCATGGTGCAACGTGCGCGCCGAGACGGCATGCCCTTCTTCAACAGCCGGGACCAGTCCGGGCAGACGGTGGTGGCGTTCGAGGCGTTCCAGCAGCTGAGCGCCGTGCGGGTGCGCCCCATGACGGCCATCTCCGACCTCGACACCATCCACCGCGACGTCATTGACAGCGCAGCTGCCAAGCGCGCCGCCATCGTCGTCATGCCATACCACAAGATGCTTCAGCACGACGGCTCCTTTCTGTCGCTCGGCTCGGCGTACCACGCCATCAACAAGCGCGTACTGCGCGAGGCGCCCTGCTCCGTCGCCATCCTCGTCGACCGTGGCCTCGGCGGGCACGCGCAGGTGCCCGCCAGGAACGTCTCCTTCTCCGTCGCGATGCTCTTCTTCGGCGGGCCCGACGACCGCGAGGCGCTGGCCTACGCGACACGCATGGCAGAGCACCCCGGCATCGCCGTCACACTCACACGGTTCCAGCCGACCAGCCCACTCTCCGAGGAGGAGAGCACCGCCGACGAGGCGGCGGTGGAGGCGTTCAAGTCCAAGGTCGTCGGCGCCGTGAAGGACGGGTCCTTGCATTTCGAGGAGAGGGAGGCGTGCACCAGGGAGGAGGTGCTCGAGACCATCAACTCGCTGTCCACGTTCAACGTGCTGGTGGTGGGGCGGATGCCACCGACGGCGCCGCTGGTGGAGAACCCCGACGAGCTCGGCCCCGTGGGGAGTTACCTTGTGTCGCCGGCATTCAAGACGTCGGCGTCGGTGCTGGTCATCAAGAGGTACGACCCGGCGACGAACCCTGGCAGCATGAGGTTCGACCCGAACGCGAAGCCGCCGGCAGGGACGGAGGAGGACGCGCTCGACGAGGAGATGGGCTGCTCCACGGTGGTGCCGGTGCCGTGGTCGCCGACGAGCGACGCCGCCTGAGCCGCGCCGACCTCGCCGCGTTGCCGTCGATCAGACGGCTTCAACCATAAAAAGAGGCGCGATAGTTGGCGATCTGTTTGTTCAAAAGATGTCACCTTTTCGTTCTGCAAGCAAGCTATCAAGCTGGTATGTGCTTCAAAAACAAGTTAAACCAATTTAAAATACTCTATTATTGGATGAAATGAAGTTGATAGTTTGTTTTGCATATATATAATGCATGGTTTAAATTAATAAAGTTTTGAGCCAAGTTTGATTATTAACAATGTAATATGCAGCTTGTCTTACTAAATGTACATTGTTTTCTGTCTTTTATTTACTCTGTATAGTCATAAGAGTATGGTATTTTAGAATTTCAAAGTCATCAGTAAAACCAATAAAAAATACAACATTAACTACTTAATTCTTTTATATAAATAAAAAGGTGCACAAGTGTAATGACAAACTACTTTCCTACCATAATTTATACAGAGAGATTTGATTATATATCTTCCGTTTAGATAGAAAATTAAAGATTTATTCTCCATATCTTACTGACATGTAGTGTTCTCTCAGATCAATAACATATGAGTTAGAAGGGTAAATTCTTAATTTTTATTTAAATAGAGGATATATAATCAATGTTTTTATTTATATATGCCCAAAACTCATATTCTAGACAATAATACGTCAAAGTCAACCTGTGTTCATCTCACATAGAGTGAAATGATTTTTTTTAGCTGGACTGATTATTTTATTTTTTTAGGATATCTTTTTCTTTTTAATCGTAGTTGTCACAAAGTTCATTTTTTTAACTAGGTCAAAAAATTACCACCTTTTCCTAGCGTTATCTTTTTTAGATAGAAACGAGAAACGACAAAGATGAACTTTTGACCTCAAGAAAGCAACTTGTTAGCAAGAGAGAAGAGATATGCATGCATGATAAGTTAGCTTGTCAGCATGCAAGTGCACACATGTTGGATTAATTTCCATTATCCAAAAAAGTGCATACATGCAAGGTACCCGTACATCCATTGACGAGCCAAGCTGCTAATAAGCTAGTGGAGTAGTGGGCTCTCAAGCGCTCCTCTCTATAAAAAACCCACTTAAGATTTTGTATTTACATCTATAGTTACGCTCGATTTATAAATCAAAATATTATTTATTTAATATTTCTTACCTAAATTTTATTTATTACTTCCTTCGTTCTATAATATTATAACCAAGAACCGATTTTAATATTTTATAGTACAACGAATCTGGACGTCACTGTCCAGATTCGTTGTACTATAAAATATTAAATCTGGTCCTAGATTACTATAAAATATTAAATCTGGTCTTAGATTATAATATTATGGGGCGGAGAAAATATTTTATAATAATTTTACTCTTATTATTAATTTATTACTTTTATCTCAAAAGTAAAACCTTTGTTGGATTAAAAACCAAAACTCAACACGTACACCACATTCATCCCAAGATTAGAGATGTCAATAGGATTATATCCAATTCCAAAAAAGAGTCCTATTAGGGACGAGGATTGGGCTAATGTTTTTTGGCTAGGTTAACGGGAAAAGCCTCTCTATTGAGTATGGTGTGTGCCTTAAATATATGATAATTTGTTCAATTAATCTATTTTAACTTAGAATATAATTTACTATATTGTCTTACCATACCATCATAATCTATCTAATCTTGCCTTTTATTTTAATATGGAGACAGAAATCTAGTCGAATATTATTCGTGCTAGAGATAGAGATAGGAAATTTTTTTCTCCCACAAGCAGGAACGGGTAAGAAATTAATTTTTCCTCATCGAAAGCGAGAATTGTTACCTATTATTTGTCGGCAATTTATCCCGTGGCCCCGTTGACATCACTACTGCCCAAGAGGGTACGTAAAAGAAGAAAAGAAAGCGTAAAGTCAGAGCATGTCGAGCACGCGCACGCGCGCGCGCGCGTCACGTACTACGCAGCCCAGCCGCGTGTGCATCTATCTGCCTATCTCGCTATCGCTCGTTAGTTGCATAACAAGCATACAGTCGCGCTCGTTGCCAACTCAAAAAAAAAAAAAAAAAACTATCAGTAAAAAAAAGCGCCGCGTCCCTCTCGATCTCTCCACGACTGCAACCCCCACCGTGTTGCCGCTAATTATCCACTGCACGTCTCAATCAATCACTGTTCTAACTTCGCAAGGTCAAACATCGGAGGACATAAGAAACAGTCGATATTGATGTGTGTTTATATGTATTTTGCACTTCAGTTTGGGATTTTGGAACTAGTTTTATACTTGATAAGAAAGATTAGATATATATGAGGTTAATTCCGGGTTTGATTTGCTGGTAAAAAAGGATCACTTCATCTCTGACACCCTATATGGCTACAGGCACCAGCAGATGAGGTTAATTTTCTGACATCAAGCCTTAGCCTTAGGGTTGTTTTGGATTGGATGTTTTTTTATAGGCTTAGTGTTGATATAATTACAATAATTTCTTCAAAAAATCCTGTTTCAAAAAAGTCTTAAATATTGTAGTGAGTTCTATTTGGAGGTGGTGTGTTTTATTTAGAGTGAGTTGCAGTGGGTTTTATTTAGACTCTACAAAATTTCAGATTAGACATCACTTATAGATAAATAATTAATAATATGAGGTTGTTTAATATAGCTATAACTTTGAAATCCATATATGATCTATAGTTTGTATATTGAAATAAAATTATTTAAATTTTTATTTTTCGTCTAAAATAAAAAACAGATTATTCAATTAAATACTATTAATCTATCTATAGCTCTAGATTTTTTTTTTAAAATAAGCTTAACCAGCTCAAGATTTTTTTTATCTGTATCAGTGACAATTCAATAACAATAACATATGGACAAACGAAACTTATTGTATGTGCCTTTTTTCTTTTTTGACGTAAGCAATTAATTAGTTCGAGAATTTGGATCGTGTGGACATGCATGGGGTGCATGGTTGCAATGTCAACGCTCGAGATGCATTATTGCCCTAAACTAATCTCCCAAGTCTCAACAAGCTAGCTAGCTAGCTTAATCAGCAGTCGTATGATACATCATTGATTTATGCTTAATTGTGTAATTGCTCGGTTGGATTAACGTTTTGCTGCTGCTACCTCCGTACCGACTCGATAAAAAGTCTTCGCTTCCTGAGCTGCTGACGTGGCACCCGAGTCGGCTCCGGCCCCCTCCTATATATAGACGCGTGTGGCTCGGCCGAGAGGGCAGCTGCTTCCGATTCGTGCGGGTTTTCACCACGTTCTTGAATCCGCATAGCTAGCGTTGCGGCGGCGGCGGCGGGAAGAGAGAAGGGAGAAGTGGCAGGCAGGTGGATATTGGTTTTGGTTGTGGAGGGAGGGAAGCAGGAGGGAGAAGTTGTAGAGAGAGGCGGCGGGGAATTGAAGATGGCGGCGGCGGCGACGGCTCAGTCGTGCCCGGCGCCGATGAAGGCGACGTCGCAGGGGGCGTTCCAGGGGGAGAATCCGCTGGACTACGCGCTGCCGCTCGCCATACTGCAGATCTGCCTCGTCGTTGTCGTCACGCGGGGGCTCGCCTACATCCTCCGCCCGCTCCGCCAACCGCGGGTCATCGCCGAGATCATCGTGAGTCGTCTCCCTCTCTCCCGACCAATCCGCTGCATGTTTTGTGTTGCTTGGGTTTCGATTCGGTCCCCCCACCCCACCCCCACCCGTTTGCTCCGGGCGCACATGCTCGCTCGCTTGCTAGGGTTTTGCGCGTGCCGTGTGCGCCTCTGGACTCTGGTGGTGGGGAAGAGGGGACGAAGCGGTGCCTCCTCTGCTTGTCCCGATCCATCGCGAAAGCGACGCACACGGCACACGACGCGATTACGAAATTGAGGAGGAAATTTTGGGCTGTAAACTACCAAGACAAAACATATCCTTTTTTTTGTCCCTTTTGTCCCTTTTCGTTCTTCTAGTACGTACGTGATAGATAGAGACATTCAGTTCAGCGCGCTGACTATACATTTGATTTTGTGGGGGCGTGTGTTCATACGTGCCTAGTTTCATATTACTGCTATACCTATGTTCAATTTAAAGTACATCAAGTATATGAATAGTAGGTGTATGAACTATGAAACCGAGGTTGGTGAGACTCTTGGGAATCTTTTTTTAGAAAAAAAAACCCACTGTCTTACTGCCTCAATTTTAACTGTCTAAAATCAAAACTCTAAATTTTTGCTACATATTGTGTTATTTATGTTGAAAAAAACACTCCTGCATCTTTTAAAATGGTAGGATTTGGTACAAATTATTGTGATATCCTACATTCATAGTGTAACCGTGGGGGATTAGGAAAGATTCATGTACATGATTAAAGGCCCATATTAATTGGATGTGGAAGCTAAAGTCAGGTTTGTTTCAGTTTAAGTTACAGTAATCTAGATTATAAAAATAAACTAGATTAGCCTACTTTATTGGATTATTATAATCTATATCTGGATTATAATAAGCTAGCACGATAAACTAAACTGTTTATTTTAACTATAAAAATAAGTTAGATTATTATAATTTTAAACTGAAACAAAAGGAACTAAATCACTTTAGGCTATGTGACGCACGGTGATGGCGGCACGGTGGTGATCAAACGGGAGAAACATGATTAGGGAGGAAGGATTACGATGGGACATCAATTGATTCTGAGCCTTCATATTAGAGTGATTGGATGATGTAAATTATTTTGGGTATATTTTTATTGGGTGTTTATTATCATCATTATTATTATTATTATTATAGATATTTTAAAATACAATCAGTAACATCCTTGCTTCCTTACCTCCCTTGATAGTATATCACCATTTGGATCAGACAAAGGAATGAGGCATTCAGCAACCAATTAAGTTACTCTGATTGGTGCAACACAGCCCCAGATTAATTAGCTATTGGCCAATTAATTAATACCACACTGGTTCTCTCAGATCGTGTAATATGGAAGGGAAGACTGGCTGATCCGTCACGTGGTAGACAATTGCATCAGGCCGCATAGCAACTTTCCTAGGGGATGCCTGCCTCAGATAGTTCAGGTTTATGTGCTTAATTTGTTCTGTTTGCTTAGAGATCAGAGATATTCGCTCACCCAGAACAAAGGAGATTCCTAGCATCTCCAAAAGATAATTAACTCCTAAAATTCGGGGGTACTACTCTTTGCTTGCACCACGTTTAGGGGACACTAACTTCAATTCCATATCATATACTCCCTTTGTCCCAAAATAAACTATTTTTATCGTTTAAATTTTGTTTCAAATATTACAACATGTACAACTTTCTCTCCTAAATTTTTCTATTTTATTCTTATCTAAAATACTACTTATATGTAGTACTAATTGCTTAGAGTACTAGTTGAGAAATAGTTTAGACACTTTTCTTATATTTTAATAAACACGCTAAAATCTAAAAAAATGACTATAATTTAATATGTAGTACGGAGGAAGTATTTTCCTGAAATACTCGTAGTACTAGATTTTCTGGGAAGATGTGATTTTCTTGGAAGATGCGATTTCCGGTCGCAACTTGCATTAATGATAATCACTAAATCTGGGCTTGGGAGTCTGGAGTCTGGACCCTGCTGCCATCTGGTGTGAGCTCTAGCTACATCTGGCGGAAAATAATTGGTGGAAGGGAAGGGCGCGGCCGTTCTCACCATAAAAATCTTGTGCATAATTCTGAAACGATTTGTACAAGGAATCAAATTTTATACAAATGTACCTCTTAAGTTAACAACAGTCCGTAAATAGTTATATTCTACTATGTGCCTTCTAGTGTGTTTCAACTGCGCTTACAATTAACTAGCTATTCTTCGGCTTACCTCACGTTCAATTTTTTTACATAGCCTCTTGTCTTACAATAAGAAATCAGTAATTTCTTAAAAACTAATGAAGAAGATCGATGAACATGGACATGTTTCTTGCCATGGTTCACTCTTGAGGTTTGGTTGTGTTTCTTGTGTTGTTTTATTAGCCAAAGTCAACACTAAATTTAGGATGTCTACAGTAGAACCGCGGAAAATCCAAGCTGAATTGTTAAGTGCATTATTGAAAGAAAAGAATATGCTTCCTGGCAATCTAGCTGTCTTTGACTTGTAGAAATTGCTTATGCAAGGAAAAGGGTGATTGCAGATAGCAGTGCCACCTGCTATTAAACAATGTCTCACTTATCGATCAGACAAGTAACATAACATTATTCTAAAAAAATAAGTAAACATTTGTGGACACGTATTAACATACTTGTATTGCTTGCCATGCCTTCCAAACAGCCTCGAATTCTTGGTTGCTTCGACTATTACCTTAAACTATCATTCAACTTCTCTTCTAACTCTGATTGGCCAGTACCGCTCCCAACTCTGACATCGTTATGGATTACGAAGCACGAAGGGCACACATGATCTCACTTTATTTTTCTTTCATTTTTTCATTTTAGCAGTGAAGTGGCTATATAAATAATATGCTGAACACAATTTTTACGGCACTACATTTTCTCACGGTGTTATGTTCTGAAGTCTTTATTATATCTTACTCCTATAATCTTAAGTGAGATTGAATCATATACTCTCTAGATTTACCTTCCACATATGATCAAAATTTTCTAATCTTAAAGCATATTTGCATACTTTTTGAGAATAAGCATATATATATATATATATATATGTTTGCACGCACATATAAACAGTACAACCGCTCCTCTAATCTGAAATATATGCTTAAATTGTTCACAGATGGAGTGATATGATACTACACGCATGCATGAAAGTGTATTCTTTTGAACTGGTCGAATCGATAGGTGATGGTATGATTTGTAGGCTGACAATGACATGGATGAATTGCTGTTAATTTGATGCAGGGAGGGATCCTGCTAGGGCCGTCAGCGCTTGGGCGGAGCAGCAAGTTCTTGCACAACGTGTTCCCGCCAAAGAGCATGACGGTTCTGGACACGCTGGCCAACCTTGGGCTGCTCTTCTTCCTGTTCCTCGTCGGCCTCGAGCTGGACATCTCCTCCATCCGCCGCACCGGCAAGAAGGCCCTCGCCATCGCGCTCGCCGGCATCTCTGTCCCGTTCGTGCTCGGCATCGGCACGTCATTTGCAATGCGTGCCACCGTCGTCAAGGGTGCACCGCAGGCGCCGTTCCTGGTCTTCATGGGCGTCGCGCTCTCCATCACCGCCTTTCCGGTGCTCGCCCGTATCCTCGCCGAGCTGAAGCTTCTGACTACCGACCTCGGTCGCATGGCCATGTCCGCGGCAGCGGTCAACGACGTTGCTGCCTGGATCCTGTTGGCACTTGCCATTGCCCTCTCCGGTGACGGCTCGGCGATCGTTTCGCTCTGGGTGCTCCTCACCGCTGCCGGCTTCGTCATCGCCGTCTCGTTGCTCCTCCGCCCGGTGTTGGCGTGGATGGCGCGGAGGTCCCCTGAGGGTGAGCCCGTCAAGGAGGTGTACATTTGTGCCACCCTTGCCATCGTCCTCGCTGCCGGCTTCGTCACCGACACCATCGGCATCCATGCGCTCTTTGGTGCTTTTATCGTCGGGGTCGTCGTCCCCAAGGACGGGCCTTTCGCCGGAGTGCTCATTGAGAAGGTGGAGGACCTCATCTCCGGGCTCTTCCTCCCGCTCTACTTCGTCTCCAGTGGCCTCAAGACCAATGTGGCCACCATCCGTGGAGCCAAGTCATGGGGCCTGCTTGTCCTCGTCATCGTCAATGCCTGCCTTGGCAAGATCGGCGGCACGGTGATCACGTCCTTGATCGTCAAGATTCCAGTCAGGGAGGCTGTCACGCTCGGCTTCCTGATGAACACCAAGGGTCTCGTCGAGCTCATCGTCCTCAACATTGGCAAGGATCGCAAGGTGCTCAACGACGAGTCGTTCGCCATCATGGTGCTCATGGCGCTGTTCACCACCTTCATCACGACGCCCATCGTCATGGCCATCTACAAGCCGGCGCGGCCCACGGTGCCGTACAAGCGCCGCACCGTCGACAGCGGCGACGCGGACAGCGAGCTGCGCGTCCTCGCCTGCTTCCACACCAACCGGAACATCCCGACGCTGCTCAACCTCGTCGAGTCGTCGCGGGGCACCGGGCGCAGTCGCCTCTCCATGTACGCCATGCATCTCGTCGAGTTCTCGGAGCGGTCATCGGCCATCACCCTGGTGCAGCGCGCGCGCCGCAACGGCATGCCGTTCTTCAACAACAACGGCGACAAGTCGGAGCAGATGGTGGTGGCGTTCGAGGCGTTCCAGCAGCTGAGCGCCGTGCGGGTGCGCCCCATGACAGCCATCTCCGACCTCGACACCATCCACCGCGACGTCATCGACAGCGCCTCCGCCAAGCGCGCCGCCATCGTCGTCATGCCGTACCACAAGATGCTCCAGCACGACGGCTCCTTCCAGTCGCTCGGCTCGGCGTACCACGCCATCAACAAGCGCATCCTCCGCGAGGCGCCCTGCTCCGTCGCCATCCTCGTGGACCGTGGCCTCGGCGGGCACGCGCAGGTGTCCGCCAGGAACGTCTCCTTCTCCGTCGCGATGCTCTTCTTCGGCGGGGCGGACGACCGTGAGGCGCTGGCATACGCGACACGCATGGCGGAGCACCCCGGCGTCGCCGTCACGCTGGCACGCTCCCGGCCTAACCGTCCGCAGTCGGAGGAAGAGAGCGCCGCCGACGAGGCGGCGGTGGAGGCGTTCAAGTCCAAGGTCGGCGCCGTGAAGGACGGGTCCGTGCGGTTCGAGGAGCGTGAGGCGTGCACCAAGGAGGAGGTGCTCGAGACCATCAACTCTCTGTCCATGTTCAACGTGTTCGTGGTGGGGCGGATGCCGCCGACGGCGCCGCTGGTGGAGAAGCCCGACGAGCTGGGTCCCGTGGGGAGCTACCTGGTGTCGCCGGAGTTCAAGACGTCGGCGTCGGTGCTGGTCATCAAGAGGTACGACCCGGCGACGAACCCGGCCAGCAAGAGGTTTGACCCGAGGGCGAGGCCCCCCGTTGCGACGGAGGAGGATGAGCTCGACGAGGAGATGGGCGCCGGAGCCTTGTCTGTGTTCCCCGTATGAGTCTCCTCGACCGTCGCCGGCCGTCGGACTCCGGCGGACTCGTGTTACGTTTGAGCTCAGATGCATGGTCCCTATATCGATCGATGCTGATCTTGTGGTGTGATTTGTGAAGTGCATGCACCTCTCTGCTTACCGGATGAAGTGTATATAAGATGTCGTGTACGCCTTTACTGTGTGATGCATGCTGCCGCTTAATTTACATGTGCCTGAGGCATTGTTCCTGTCTGTTGCTCAAACTGCAATTTCTTAGTTGCATGGCGTACGTCTTGTTTTTTTCCAATGTGCCTAGCTGCGATTGTAAACCTCTGATATTTGTAGTGTCTGCTGCTTTTTTTCCCCATAACATTAACATGTGCTAGGCCTATCGTGCATGTGCTGTTTGCCCTTTATCTAGCTAGACATATAATTTTAATCTGGAGCTAAAGATGAATTGAGAGTATTTAGTTGAGTAATTTATTTTTTATTTTAAAATAAAAATATAAATTTAAATTATTATTATACAAATCTTATGTCCTGTTTGGTAGAGCTCTAGATCCTAAAATCCAGATCCGAGCTCTAGATTCATGTGTGATCTGGAGTAGGTCTGAAAGTGTTTGGTTGGGCTGAGCTGCTCCAAATATCCTAGAATAGAGAGGTAGAGGGTAAATGAAATATATTACCCCTGTGTATTATGCTAATTAATAGATGTATTATGAATTCTTAAATGCGTCTTTTTTTCTTTGAAAATAATTTTAATTAATAACTATAGCTAAAATAGTACAAACTAATATGATACAAAATTGACATTTGTTCATGTGAAGGT
>KE371914.1:183766-222991 GCA_000418225.1 Zizania latifolia
ATTTTGCTTAGGACTCTGCCCGTCCCAAAAAGACTTTACTTTAGCTCTTCGATTCTATCCCAAAAGATTTTATGTTTGTCTTCTTAACTACTCTCGGTTCATAAATCAAGAAGCTTTGTTCTTTTAATACCCCCTTAACTACTATTTTACAGTACTACAAGTACTTTAGTCTTTTACCATCATCATTAATTTATTAACTTTATCTCAAAAGTAAGGTATTTATAGGATAGAGAAAATAATATATCATACATGAATTGCACATAGGGCCTATTTGTGAGAGCTTCCGACATCGGCAGCTACTCCTATAATTTGAAACTCCTCAAAATGATCCAAATTCTAGAACCGGATTATAAAACTTAATAGCTATAGAATCTAAAAATAAAATGAATCTAGAAGCTGTGAAACAACAGATTTTCTGGATTTTCATCAACTAGAACTCACTAGTTACTTCTTAGAATCTGAAACTCCCCAAACATACCTCTATACACACGTGTAGCATGGCAGCTAAGAGTAAGTAGTATGTCAATGCTTCTCTTCCACAGTAGTTTATTACAGTTGGGTGATCATATATGTTGGGATAAGTACTACGACTTTACAGTGATCAATCATAAGACAACAAATGATAAAATATAGCTTGATTAATCTTGTCCTTGATGTAAGCCATCTAGGTAAGCAGAGGTAAGCTGCAAAATGATTGTATCAGTCTACTCTGTTTTCAATTTAGTTTGAGTGAAAAAATGGAATTCCTTATATGCGTATACCTATAAATCAAAATTTCAGATTTTTAAACATGAAAATGATCTTAGCTTGACTAAACTCAGTGAAGACTCTATTTGACCATCACTGTAATAAGCACTGCTCAAATTAATTAAACACGTTCTTGGCATCAAATTTCTAAGAGCCCGATCCCCATCAGTTGTGAAAATAGTTAGCTGCAACCATTACAGTTTTCATGAGAAGGCTGTGTTTACTGTTACCTACCTGAAGTTCGTGCAGCCTGCTCCTCCTCTGCATCTGGATCTTCATGTCTAAGATCATGCTAATTAATTAACTGTAACAAATTAACAGAAGTAGATTGTGCACAAGGAACCATTAAAAAATTTCGTACTGGTGTAGATCGCGAGTACAAGATCATGTCGTCCTTGCAAGCACATGAGAATATGAGGTAAATCGGATTAGCAGCCGTACTGTCTTGATTGCAATCCATCGAGCAGGACGTCTTCAGTTTATTTGCCAGAGAAAATCGATCGATTAATTGCCAGATTTTGTCTGAATTTAGCTTTGTTTTACAAGAGCAATGTGCAGAGAGTTCATACATATGTCCCATTTAATTTTCTTGTCAAAATTTGATTTTTTTTTTCAGAAAAAAGAGAATTTTGCAACTTTGAATTTCAAGTTTGTATACTTCTTTCCCCTTTGAATTGGGCCCATTCTCTGATCATTTCTACAGGAGAAGATATTCTTGGTGCTGGAGGTACAGTACAGATCAGACACTTGTAGCAGACAAAATTAAACAAGGCATATATACTTCATCTCTCTTGCAAAATCCAACCCACATCAAGTACTGGTACTGTTACTCCATCTCTTGGAGTGATCTCTTGATGATGTACAAGTGATCTATCCCTCATGAGTTCATCTCATCTCACTGATCTTCTGTAAGAAGACTCTGAACTACCAAGAGCAGCCAAGCAAGAAGAAGCTGCTACTAGCTAGCACAACTCCGAACTCATACACACTCACCTGATCCATGGAATTTGTAGAGCTCGATCGAACTAGGGCTGCCTAGGGTTGCCGGTCCTAAGTACACAGTGCAGCAGAAAGCTTATCTAGCTCCAGGTTGAAGAACCTAGCAGATAGCTAACTATCACCAAAATCTACATGGACATGGAGCTCGAGCTAGCTTCAAGTTGATTTTGTACATGGCCAGGTCGGTCACTCACTTTCATGCATCAAGCAGCTGCAGCTTGTTCCTTCTCCAGTTGTAGCCTCATCTCCATGTTGAACCTGGTGATGAACTCCTCCACACGCCGGTTGAGCTCCTCGTCGGAGAGGTGTGAGTACTCGGTCGTCTCCTCCGGTGGCGGCGGAGGCCGTCGCCCGTCCGTCGCCGTCCGTCGGAGCTTCTCCTCCCTCACGACCACGCTCTTGTCTTGCACCGGCACGGTCACGGGCACGAGCGCGTGCGAGTGTGACCTGCTCCGCCGGCTCCTCCTCCTCGCCGTCCTCTCATGGTCTTTGTCAGCGAGGGTACTCTTGCTCGTCGTCAGCCTCGGCGTTGCTCCTTGCACCATTGCGCCGCCGACGTGCTCGACGGCCACGGACTCGCCGGCGTCGACGTAGGCGGCGGAAGCAGCGTACGGGATCAGCATCATCGTCGTCTCCGGATTAACAGCATCGTCGTCTTCTTCGCCCTTCGCAACCAATGCATGGCTGACGACCTTGGTATCCATATCTCCAAGGTCGTCGCACTCGCACACAATCATGTCCTGTTGATTCTTGACGACGGTCATAGGCATGAGCTCGCCGGAGACGACGAAGGGACGGTCGTCATAGACGACGGAGGAGGAGGAGCGGAAGAAGAGCATGCCGGAGTCGGCGGCGATGAAGATGATGATAGAGTTGGACATGAGGAACCAGAAGGTGGTGTCCCTGAAGAGCGTCGCCGGCGGGATGTGGAGGAAGGAGACGTAGAGCACCGGCAGCGACATCACCAGGATGGAGATGGACACCTTAGCCATCAGCTGCTGCCGCCGCTTACCACCACCACCACCACCACCACCATCACCACCCCTCTTCTCTGCAGCAGCAGCTTGCATGTTCAGCAGAGGCAGCATGCACTGCATATGCAGATATGATTCTCTGAATTTGCTTTCTTCACCAGCTAGCTTAGCTTCTTCTTGCTTGCTTGTAACTATATATGCTTGTAAGCTTGTAGTAGCTTTGGCTTTGCTTGGGTTTGTGATCTCTCTGAACTAGTACACTTGTGGTGTGAGATATTGTGTCACTTTTATAGGAGGGAGAGATGTGTGTGTGTGATTGCATGCTACTCTACAAATAAGTACTAAATGGTAATTGTTGTGTAGGTGTAGGCTTGTGGTTGTACAATGTGTCATGTGTGTGAGGATGATTGGTGCCTAGAGAGTGCAAGTAAAGGGAGGGAGTGTGCCATCACCATTCACCACTCACCAGTAGCTCTCTCTCTCTCTCTCTCTGTCTAATTAATTATTAGTAATAAAAATATAATCTTGTGGCTGGATTGGATGGTGGTGGTTTTTGCATATGCCTGAATGGAGAGGGCATGCATGCATGCAGAGTAAAGGGCCAAGCCCATCTCTGCTCAAATGCGAGGTGGCTACCAAACAAGTCATACAATCTCGAGGGTCCTTAAGTTAGGCTAGATATTTTAGGTATACTTTTTAGATGAACTTTGATTTGCTTTAGGTTTATAGTTTAAATTGAGTTGTTCAATCATATAGAGTGTCCAATTTATTCAGCATTTTGTTTTCGATCGTCATGCACACCGTAGCTATAAAATACTCTCTGGATTCTTGTCTTGTCTATGTTTAGAGTTTTATAAAATTTGTGAAGGGCTGCTGGATTTGGGAATGTAACGCAGTGCAGTTTTCAGAGGTGATGAGATTGATCAAATGGGTCCCTATAGTACAGGTTGGCCGGCAGGTCAGGACAGCCCATATGGTTCTTTAGGATATATATGCATGGAAGTGCAATTGAAAAACAATATTTAACCATGCTTTTACTTTGAAAAGTAAGTTAGGAGCATACTTCCTCATATCCACACCATCTAACATCTATGAAAAGATTGATCATGCCATGCATGATCCTCATCATGCAACCATATATACCAGTTAATCTCAAACATGCATATATATCTTTAGCTTTAGAAGAAAATGCTTTTATGCAATTAATTTTAATTAATTAACCTCTATGTGGCTGTCAACTAAATATTCCATGTTACATATTGCAAATGATTTGACTTTTTCAAAGTCACAATTTTTCGACTTCGACTAATTTTATAAAAAACATACTGATAATTACAACACCAAATTAGTTTTATTAAATCGATTATTAAATATATTTTAATAGTATATTTATGTGATATTATAAATATTAATATATTTTTATTTAAACATAATCAAAGTCAAAGAAATTTAACTTTAAAAAGTCAAATAACAAAGAGACAGTAGAAACCATGATACACAGATTAATTCAGCTTGCCACAATTCACAACTACACTGTGGATAGTGAAGACAGCTAGCTAGTGATGCCAATACATCCAATCAGCTGAATGGGATTGTTCAAAAGACCATTAGCACACTCGTGGCAAAACTAATCGACTAGTGGTTAATCAGCTGCTTTCTCTGAACATACATACATCAGTCACAGGCGGTAGCTTAGCTAGGCTGAAATGAAATGACTTAACCGCTGGACTCTTCTGAATGATCGCATGCATGCAAATCACTAGCACCGGCCGGAAAACTGGGCAGAAATTCGATGCAGATGCAGTTGATATCACATCAAATCGATCGTGCTAGCTTCCGATACATCGATCGATCATATCATTCGATCAATAATTGGGCAGATATCAAATGACTAACTAATGGGCTCTCTGTTCCTATCTAGCTCTCTGATGCATCTGTGCTCGCCGTGCATGCCAGTTCAACAGTGTTAGTTGACCGAAGTTTGACTGAATTATTGTTTCATCCAGCTGCGTGTCCATGTCGATATGATTCGGTTGAAACCTTTTCGAACTTCGATTAATTTCTGTTCCTTCATCTCAATCATTTTTCGACTTTAAACTGAAGTGCTAAGTTTGAATTTGTATTCGTATAACCAAACCAGGTCAGAATGGAACTTGTTCATGTTCATAGGTGCAAAATGTTAATTCACGTCCCATAATATAGTAATCTAGGACTAGACGGGACATTTGAAATGTCCCATCCGATCCTAGATCTTCGTTGTACTGTGAAATGTCCCATCCAGTCTAAGATTGCTATATTATAGGACGGAGGAAGTAATTGATTGCAAAATGGATAAAATAGAATTTGTATTCATCATAAATCATAAATCTAGTGTCACATGTTCTTCTAATCACCTTGTGGGCTTTTGGAGTTCAGAATAAAGCCCAAAACCATAAGAAAAGGCCAAATAGATAGCCATATAGTACAAGCAAAGCCTTGTAAGATGGGCCTATGATGGGCCGGCCCACCAGGGTAGGGTGGGCCATGTCCATCGAAAACGGGAAGGCTGTCGATGCCATCGAGGATCCCACTGTCCGCTACAGCCGGTCCATACGTCGATCCATGTGATCGCCGCCGTGCGTCCACGTGGGCTTATAGCCTGTCGGTCCATAGACCTGGTCCACAGATTCTCCAGCGGGATCGCCTCGTCTCCAAGCTTCCTGCTCCACTTCCACACCTCGTCGTCTCCCTCGTATAAAAACCCTCACGCCGCCCGCGGCTGCTGCGCCCACCACCGGAACCCGACCTCGCGTTCACGCGCGTGAGCGATCGAGAGAGAGATACCGATGGCCGCCGCCTCCTCGTCTTCGCTGCATGCCACGGCGGCCGCGCTGCACGGCGTCGGCGCAGCCGCCTCCTCCAAGCCCAGAGCCGCCGCGCCAGGTAATCCCCTTGCTCCTTGCTTCCGGCACCACTCCTGCGGACAGAAGACCTAACGGCTCGTGCGCATTTCCCGTTTGCAGGGGCGAGGAGCGTGCGCGTGGCCGCGGCGGCGAGGAGATCGGGCTCTGTGCGGGCACGCGGCGGGATGGTGGCACGCGCCGCGGTTGCAGTTACGTGCCTGGTTTTCTGCATCCCTTTTTTTTTCTGTGGCCGGCTGCTGTAATGGCGTTCATCGCGTCGTATGTGTTACTGACTTGCTGTTTACTTTGGGGAATTGGGATGTGTTTGCAGGCTAACGCAGATGCGCATGCGCCGGCGGAATCCAAGTCCGGTGGGTAAGTTGCTCTCTTCCCCCCGTTTTTTGCTCAAATGACATTGTAAACGTGTACTTGATCTTCATGGAGAGAGTAAGTAATCCTCTGGATTGATTCAGGTTGGGCAAACAATTAGGACCGTTCCTAGCATTTTGGAGGCCCTAGGCGAAAAAAATTCGGGGGCTCTTTCACCTTTTTTGAACGTAATATAGAATAATATTTTCTTATCTTAGATGTAAAATTGTTCGGTGCATCCATACTACATAATATCAATCAACAACACTAATAGATTTGTAAATCAAAGCACTATAAAGTAGAGTCATAACCTATCTGTTACAAACCGAATAAATTATTGGCGTCAGAGGTAGAGGAGATGCCCAATCAAACGATCGAGGCAAAAGGGGACATGTTTCCTTACCTTCCTATTCCATCCGCTGGAGTAGCTGAGGCGCCAAGCAGGCGACAAGGGCATCGCTCGGCCGCCAGGTCTAGCGGTCACCGGGCAGCTGCCTAGCCGAGGCGAGTGATGAGGGTGCCGCGGTGGGCACCAGCCATTGGCGAATGATGCCTAAAGCAGGGCATGAGAGCAAGCAGAGCTGCACGGCACAGGAGGCGATTTGGCAATTGGTATGGCGTGAGTGCGTGATGCCGGCCACCATGACCAAGGGCTCATAGACATCTGGACGAGTAGGACTGAAGTGCATCCTGTGCAAGCCGATGGTGAGAATAATGGGCCACACAAAGAGCACTGATGCTTAAATACTAATGGGCCTGGTACATATGTATATATAATTTGGGGCCTAAGTTTCTTGGGCCCTAGGTGATCGCCCCTCTCGCCCTGGCCCAGGAATGGCCCTGCAAACAATTCAGTTTGTTTACACGCAATCTTATAAGTGGAGAAGCTGTCCTGCCCTAGATATTGTCCCATTGTTGATAATTACCATTTATGGTGGATTAAACTTCATATAAACAAAATTCTGATTTCTGTGATTGTAATGGATGTTGGTGGTTGTTAATCCGAAACTTTATTGCCTTACTGTGCACATATGCTTTACCTTTGGTGGAATTGGATTTAATGATTTAGTTTCTCAAATTTAGTGGTGTTAATTGGAGGCATAAACAAAGTTAGAAGCCTGAGCTCTTTTCCCCAAGTTAATGTCAGTACACGTATTTTTAGTTGACTCCAATTTGGAGCAAAATCCAATTGTTAAGCAATTGAACACTGAGAAAATCCACGATGTGCCACTGACAAAGCGCTGATTCTACGAAATGTCATTGACGAATAGAATTTCCATGATTTGGCACTGAAAAATCCATTTTCTCCCTCTTTTGCCACTACCATTACCCCTCCGTCTCATCTAACTGACACTGTTAACTACTATGAAATGTTTGATTTACCATTGGGATTTGGTCCTGTTATGTTATACTTTGCTCTATGATTTTGGAATAAATTTATCAAGTGCACTTGTAAGACAATGTAATTCTCACAACTAGTAATTTTCTCTTTGCAAATAGAATTTTCTTGTAATTAGCCATGGTCATTGTTGGCATTTCGATAAAATTCACAGTAGCTAATGGTGTCAATTAGACAGAGGGGTAACGGCAATGGCAAAAGAGTGAGAAATTGATATTTTCGGTGGCAAATTGTGCAACTTCTATTTGTCGATGGCATTTCGTGGAATCGGTGCCTTGTCAATGGTGAATCGGGATTTTCTCTTGAATACTTGATGTAGCCAATTGGATTTTCATCAGTAAAAAGAATGCCAGCAATTTTGCAAATAAAAAAGTTCTTTGAAATAGATAATGGGTCTTCCAGTAATGTAAAAGTAGAATTATGTCATTTCATCGTCTGTTATTTTATGTTAGTAACCAGTTGTGTCATCTTTAGTTTGAATTGGAGCATCAAACAAGTACCATTTACTCTGTGTTCTGTGTGGTAGATAAGACCCTTGATCTTGAACTAATTGGTAGAGGAGAGAAATGCTCTGCTGCTATAGGGTAGCTGGTTCCTTGAAGCTTTGTGTACTTCCCTAAGTTGAATGTATATCCTGCATCAGCTAGTATGGCACCTTAGAGATTTATGTTCCATGAGTTATCTTGGCGTACAACATTTGACTAACTTGTCTTCAGACTGGATCTATGCGATTGTGAAAAACCCAAATTTACTAATTGAAATTTCAAAGTTATGTGCATGACTTGTTGAGAAGTTATAGCTGTGAATATGGAAAAAGTAAGGTATTTCATTGAAGTTCTAAGTCTGTAGGGAATCACTTTCCTGTAACTGAACTGGTTCCTGTGATCCTCATTTACCAGTTAGCATCTATTTTGACAGATAGAAGACTATACTTAAAGTTGCTGGTTTCATGCTACAGTAAGGCCTTGTTTGAATGGGCTGTCTGGAATCCTGGTTCACTGACCTAAATGGGCTGGGTTTTGGCCCATTGAAACAATGCCTAATAACAAAGTGCAGATTTGTAGCGGCCATAATTTGTCCAGGAACATCTGGATACAGCTAAAAGTTGACCTTTTCCAGCTTGCAAGAAACGCACAAACCATCCTTTATTTTCTCCATGTACATGTTATGTTACTTTACAGGTCAAAAGTAGTCACTGTTATAGATGAACAACATGTAGACTCTTACATGATCATTAGTTGCGCTTAGATCTGATAAAGGCAGCTGAATCTTACTGAGTAATCCAGTCAGTATACCCCAATGACCAACTCTAGTTTTTTAGTTTCGTTACAATAATTACAACTGGTGTACTGCTTGAACAGTTGAGTGGACACTGTAGCTTGTTCTTCTTAAATGCTATTCCTTACAACATGCTGACTTCTAATACAAAGAATTTTTAAATGGATTCAGAAGTCGGCACATTGGAAGAGCAGAAATAGCATTTAAGAATACAGTATTCACTCGATTCTGAGTATAAAGAAAAAATTAAATGGATTTGCTATACAGTATAATTTCCTTGGGCTTGTTATGAAAAATTCTTGACTTGCATTAACATTTTGTTCTGTAGTCATGAGGTCCTGTTGTTTGAGGCCCTTCGAGAAGCCTTGATAGAAGAGATGAAAGCAGATCCTACAGTTTACGTGTTTGGTGAAGATGTTGGTCACTATGGAGGTTCATATAAGGTGACCAAAGGCTTGGCTGAGATGTTTGGAGACCTTCGGGTTCTTGATACCCCTATTGCTGAGAATTCTTTCACCGGAATGGGAGTTGGAGCAGCAATGAAGGGGCTCAGGCCAATTATTGAAGGCATGAACATGGGTTTCCTTCTCCTTGCTTACAATCAGATCTCAAACAATTGTGGTATGCTCCACTATACCTCAGGTGGCCAGTTCAAAATCCCAGTTGTGATTCGAGGCCCTGGTGGTGTTGGCCGTCAGCTTGGTGCTGAGCATTCACAACGCCTCGAGTCATACTTCCAGTCTATTCCTGGACTTCAAATGGTTGCTTGCTCTACTCCTTACAACGCTAAGGGCCTGATGAAGGCTGCCATAAGGAGTGAGAACCCTGTGGTGTTGTTTGAGCATGTACTTCTGTACAACCTGAAGGAGAAAATCCCTGATGAGGAATACATCTGCTGCTTGGAGGATGTAGAGATGGTACGCCCAGGTGAGCATGTGACCATCCTCACATACTCTCGCATGAGGTACCATGTGATGCAGGCAGCCAAGACACAGGTGAACAAAGGGTATGACCCAGAGGTCATTGACATCCGGTCGCTGAAGCCATTTGATCTGCACACGATAGGAAACTCCATTAAGAAGACCAACCGCGTGCTTATCGTGGAGGAGTGCATGCGAACTGGTGGTATTGGCGCCAGCCTTAGGGCTGCCATCATTGACAACTTCTGGGACTACCTAGATGCCCCCATCATGTGCTTGTCATCACAGGATGTGCCGACGCCATATGCTGCACCTCTAGAGGACGCGACTGTTGTGCAGCCTGCACAAATTGTGGCTGCTGTGGAGCAGATCTGCCAATAATTGAAATCTTAATGACATTGCTGAGCAACATGATTCTTGGATTCAGAAGCACTGTTTTGTCACCTAGTGACCTACATTGTGGCGTAGAGATTGTATTCTATTCCTCAACACTAAAGTTATACCCTTAGCCATGCATTATTGGTGTTTCTGTTCATTCTGCAACATTTGATGCTCCATGTTAAGTTTTGTACCATACGTTAGGATCTGATCTTTTGCTTCTAAGCTAAGTGCTACCACTAGCTGAGTAGCTGGTTCATGTATACCGCTACATCATACATGGACATGGGCACATGGCTCCAACTTCACTTCTGCTGATACTCCCTGAGCTGATGCCATCTGCATGAATTTCAGGATGATTGTTTCTCATGGTTATCAATGTGTGCAGCTTGAGCTGCCTTCTGTTTCATCACCATGATATGCCTGACATTTGCATGGTGGACTTGGCTTGTTTTCACCGTCAGATCATCCATCCAACGGTCGCCGTCGAAGGCACATGTGACCAGATCCCAGATGTGCTGCTGTTGCTGCAAATCCACCATCAAGCTGTGTTGCTGTTGCAAGGTCATGATCACAATCGACAAGCCACCACAGAAAGAAGAGGGAGCAGCCTCTTCTGTTGGAGATTGATGCCTGATGGACATCTGTTGCAGAAGTTCGAGGCGACAGGAGGCCGTGGAGGGGCAGCAAAGATCGCAATATCGCATGCAGAGATCCCTTTGCAGCTGCTGCCATGGCCATGGCGTCAAATGGACATGAAAGCTCACTCGTGGGGACGAAGGCTATGACTGGTGAGTGATGGCATCAAGCGTAAAGATGCATACATGTAGTTTCCTTTTCGGTTTGGATCTTTGGCAAATCTGTGTGAGGCACCACGAAGAGACAGCTGCCTCAGCTTCACAGCTTTCTGGGAAAAGAACAGTTCTTGCAATGCGTTGTTGCTCAAGGCATCATGTGTGGTCTGCTGGTACTTGCCATCGCTTTCCTCCCCTGTGCCACGGAATGTCGTGAATACTTGTTGATTTAGCTTTGAGCATTTAAGTTTTGACCAACAATGTCAATCAAAATCACCTGGTTTAGAGATGTCCAGTTCTATGTTGCTTTAAAAAATAAAGGTCAACAAGGCTAGTTTAGGAATTTACCCTACAAATTCCTTTGAAATTCCTTTACAACGGCGATCCTATGGAGATTTCGGAGGAAAACTAGCGTGAGCCTAGGGCTAATGTTTTCTCCCTTGGTTTCCTATGTTTTTCCTATAGTGCTAACACACAAAATATTTTGCAAATTCCTTTGAATTTGTTCCCCATAATATTCAACCTGTTGCGATTTTTGAATCCTACATTCCAATGGGCTCTCAAAATTCCTCCTTTTTTCCTTCCATCCAAAAGCCCTAAACTTGTTTGCTGTATTTCAAGGAAAACAATATCATTTTTCACGGATTGCACGGATTTCTCCTGCTCCCTAAATTCTACTTCTTCTATTTTAAAATAAAATAAGTTTTAGAGTTCAAAATTTATCTCAAATATAACACAGTATTATACCTATAAAAAATAATTTTTAGGAACTCATACTATTCTAGCCCTAGACTTATTAATTTACCCAACCAATCAGTCACTGCCACGTAGGTACGGACGTGATAGCGTTTCCATCATGCTGACGTGTCCGCTGTTTCCCAGAATAGGAACGGCTGTCGGCTGTGTAGCCATATGTGGGCATAGTAGTTTTTGGACGGCGACAAACGCTACAAAGGTCACTACTCGTACCACCCTACGTGTACAGATTATTCACCGCATCAGACCGATTTAAATACTGCTAATTAATTGCACCCTCTGATTCGATATGTAAGATTGTTTTAGACAACTTATGGTACTAAAAATTTATAATTTTTTTGTTGGGTCATGTTATTAGAAAAAAAAACTTATTTTGAGGCTTTTCGAGCTTATTTGATATTCGCTTCACTTAATTTGAAAAAATTATCATAAATAACAGTATTATCAACTAAGTATGAAACAAAACAAGTCAGGAGTTAATACATTATTTTCATCATACTATATAGACAGTAACATTAGATTTTAGAAGTGTTTAGAGCAAGATAGAGAGCTTCTTTGAGTTTTTTTTAGGCATCAACTTATTTGGACTGTTAAACTAAGATGGCTTATGAATAAGCTAAATCTGTCTAGAGGAGAGCCATAGTTTGTTTTGGGCTTATGCTTAAGAATTAAGAAATCAATTTAAATAATTTTATTGTCTTTATTTATTCTGTTTTAAAAAATATGAGTTGTTTATTTATGAAAATGATAACATTTTTTTAAAAGCAAGAGTAAACATGGAAGAAAAAAGTTCTTAAACAACGTATCTTTTGGAAAGAGCCTAAGGTTATAACGACTTACATATGATATTAGACAGTGTAATGAGCAGTTCACTGTGAGGTGGGTCCCATTCTGCTTATGAGAGAATTAATGGTACTGACAAATTCTGCCACTGTGATGACAGTACAGTAGGAGGAAATATCAAGATTTCCTCTGATGGTCAGATCACTGCTGAGCTCTGCAGCCCCGTCATCAGCAGAATGCATCTGCAGATAATTACTCTAATTGATGGTTGTGATCTACTCTTACAATTATTTCTTCCGTCTCTGCTCTGTGTCGGCCGCTCAAAAACCATCATCCGTCGGCCGACCGGTTTTACAAACTCTACTTCTAGGATATTTAGACATGTCTCATGAAACCTACTCTTAGACGAATTATTGGTTCATAATAATAATTGTCTCATAGTGAAGTGAAATAAAATTATGTAATGCAATTATCATTGGTGCTACGAAAACCGCTAAACTCTTTTTCTTGTAATTCAATAGTTTCCTTGTGGGGCACATAAAATTATTAGCTATGTCGAGAAAGATAGATAAGATCATTAGAAAAGGACGTGAAGAATGTTATTATATGTAGCGACCGCATGCCATACATATTTAACCTCTATATATATATAAATGACACTTGTAATCATAGGCCATAGATATTAAAAGAGGATGAAGAGAGTATATTCAAGGCCATCTACTATTGAATTCCACATGAACCTTAATTCAACTGGATCTCCAACACTCAACTGAAAAGCATGGTTTGCATGGTTCATGCGAAAGAACATTTAAATTACTCTGTTTGTGTAAGCAAACAGGACTTGAAATTAAAGCGAATGTATTTGTCATGTCAAAAGTTTAGGTTCACAGATAGATGGTATCCGTTATATATTTTAAGTTCTTTTAGTTTTTTATAAACTTTTTTAATTTTGACCAATTTTTTAAAAATATATATCAATAATTACAACACTAAATTAGTTTTAAGGTAATATTATATTTATTTGCTATTATAAATGTTAATATATTTTTATTTCAACATGATCAAACTTAAAAGTTTAAAAATCAAATGAAAACAAAGCTACAGTAGCATAGATGCATGAGTCGATCTCAGACACAGAACTCGAATAAATCGGGCCTAAGTATCAAATTTGGATCTCGTGAAGCAAATTGTAACACGAAATGCATAGATATCCCAGCTGAGTAGCTGACAACCCTTGCTGTCTCGTCACCAAATGTTGATTAAAAAAATCATAGCTTTAGGCATCTTTCTTCCTTTTGAAGGAAAGATGTATCTTTCGTCAGCGCTGTGGCAATTACAGCTAATTCAACCATAACAATCATTTAGGCCTCGTCAGGAAACTAACATTGTCTTTCAGTTGTCACCATCAAAACTTCTTCAGGGATGATCATACTTACTGGTACATAGCTGCATTACCCCCAGTGAAGAACTTTCCCTAGCGATGACCAGGAATTCATGGCAGATTACAGAATACAGAAGCATACACATCTGTGATGTGTGCAAAGGGTGCAACAGTTACTGACAGTTGTGAGGTCGATGAAGCAAATTTACAACCACCAAGGGCTTATTCTTAATTGTACAAACCCGGTACAAGTACATGGCACTGCCACTGCACACACTAGTTGAAACGAAGAAAGAAAGAAAAGAAACAAAAAAAGAATCTCACAAGTACAAAGTAGAGCAGTACCTAATCAACTCAACTCAGCTCAGCATGAGCAACTAGCTAGAGCTTCAGATTAAGATCAACCTGCCTCTGCTTCTCGCCGCCGTTGACCATGCACGGGCGGTGGTTGCCTTCATGGCGCCGCCACCCTACCAAGCTGTGATCACCGTCGACGGTGGCGACGACATGAGAGCCTTGGTGAGACCGGCAGTAGTGGGACGCCACAGGGGCCATCTGCATCTGGTGGGCAGGCATGCCGGCCATGTTAGGGGTGCCCACCGCCGTCGCCGGCGGGAGGTAGAGGTGGGCATTCCACCCCACGCTCCTCTCCTTCTTGTGTGCATTCTGGTGTCCCCCTAGAGCTTGTGACTTGAGAAACTTCTTGTTGCAGAAGAGGCAAGGAAAGAGCCTCACACCACCACCACCATTGCCACGGCCTCCCTCGGCACCACCACCACCACCCCTGCCCGGAGCAATCGAAGAAGATGCACCGGGAGAGGAGGGTGGCAGTGATGTCGTGGCCAGCGTCAGCGACAGGTTGACGACGAGGCCATCTTTGTCGACCATGGTTTGAGAAGAGGGGGCCTCCATTAACCAGAGAAGCAAAAAAACAACCCTTGTTGAGGATTGATCACCTTGATCCTTTGCTTATGGCTTCCACAGTACTTGTGTTGGCAGCTGTGTGATGAACAACCCAAGAGGATGATGCTTCCATGAGCTGAGCTGAGCTCTGTGGTTGGTTGGTGGATGATGAGTGGGCGAGGAGTGAGGAGGTTTATAGGTGGATGGGCAGGGAATTGGGCATAAAAGGGAAGCTTACCATGTCCAAAATCTGGAGTTGCATTATTGCAACGTGTACTACGCCCAGACCCAGTGGATCCCCCCCGGCCATAGCCACGGAGGAAGACGACATGAGAGTTTGGTGCTTATACTACTCTCGCCCAAAAGGAGCTAGAGCTCAAGATCATTGCTACACAGATTATAGTTGGTGGTGAACTGGTGATCAATTTATGTCATACATGTGTCGTGTTGTAACTAGCTAGGCATGTGTTGCATCTGATGCCTCCATTTTTTTTGCAGAAATTCAGAGGCAATTAATGCCATGCCATGGCCACACAAGACACCAAGAGACACACCATTCAAAGTATGTGGAGCTCTCATGTTGGCTATAAACCTGTAATAGTCTTCTAAATGACATTGACTATCATATGTCACCTTAGGAAACAGTAACTGTAATGCAGGTTTCAGCTACAGGGATTTAAAATGTTAAGCCACTATGGTGCTGCTTGGTTGTGCTTTTTGGCCAATTGAAAAAAGTTGACATAGGATATCTTTGTAACGAAAAATATTTTTTGGTAAAACTTTTATATTTATATTCGCAACAGTCCTAACGTTAAAACTAAAAAAAATCAAAAAAAAACTTTAAACAGTATCCTAAATTTATGGTCTAAAATAAAAATATAGCTTTTAAGCTGCAGGAGAAAGTAGCCAATGCCCAATTCTGTGATTTAAGAAGCATGTTATCATAGTATTATACTATGACTTGAAGAAAGCTGCTCCACGTCATTCTAGATCATGGTGTCATGGAAACATCACAAGAGTTAGTACAGTGGATATTTGGCCAAATAAAAAAGTGCAGTTCATGGTGTGGATCCCATGCATGTTTGTGATGTGAACAACTTGCCTTAAAATATAGTAAAGCTAGTACAACTCGCTAGTGATTCTAGTACCAGTTAGTAAGAGTGAGCAGTGTTAGTAACAAGACAAAAATGATCGACAGCAGAATGGCGTACCAGCAGCATGAAAGATTGATGGGGAAAATTGAAAGGTGATCGTCGTATGCGAACATGGAAGAACAACACCGGCTGCTACTTGCTCGTACAATCTTTTCCTTTCTCCTTTCATGTCCGTGTCAATGTGGAGCCAAGCTAGGAGAGGATCTCTGATTGGTCAGGGGCGAAGAATACCAAGGAACGCGTGCAATCGCGCGACATATGTCGGTACATAATAAGGAACCTAACAGATAAAGGACCAACAGATTAGCCTAGCCTGTGATACCTCACTACTCTAACCAGTGATGTTCTTGGTATCCAGGTGTGGAAGATTAGATCATATATCATCTATTTTTATGAAAAATTAAGAATTTATCATTCACATCTAACTGACATGTAAGATCATTTCAAATCAATAACATACAAGACAGGAGGATAAATCCCTAAATTTTATCTAAATGAAGGGTATATGATCAAATTTGTCCCCTAAATATGTTGCTCTTCACATCAGCCATGATCTGCTGCGGTTTGAGCTAGCTATACATACATGATCAAATACGGGGACAACATTGCCTTCCAAGTCTAGATTTGTTGCTGTTATAATAAGTCATATATTTCTCTCAGTATTACGCATAATATAAAAAGCTAGGCCGGAGGTAAAACCCGTCAGGCGGTAGGTTCATGGTCACACCGCTAATGTTTTATTTATTAATATTATATTTGTTTTGTATTATTTTAATATGAAAACAATACAAGTTTGATGTTAAAAACACAACTTTGCACATAAGATTACAGAGACATCACAATATCACATTTTAGAACGGCACCATAACCATAATGTCATAACTCACAAGCCCTAGCATAATAATATTTCCTCCTTTCCAAAAAAAATACTTATAAAACAAAATTAATAATTAGTGGTGAGAATAAAAGTCTAAAATATCATTATTAATATGAAAATAGTATTATCAAGTAATAGGTAAGAGATATTGAAAGAATAAAACTTATTGATTTACAAGCCAATGGTCAATACGAATATATAAATAAAGTCTTTTAGGACAAAGGGAGTAGTATCAGATAAAGTTTATTAATGATGCATAAAAATATAAAACAAACTTAATCTCAAGTCCACATTCATAATTTCCATCTTACCCTCACCCTCAAGTTCACAATAAAAAATGCAAAAGAAGAGGTATTTTGTGTCACTGAGCAGTACTCCAAAACCTTTACCGATTAGATGGTCCAACCAAAATCCAACCAGCTCATGTGGTTTTCACCGGTTCAATTATATGGATACTTTGAATGAAACTAAGCCATCAAGATGTCCAGTTCTGGATTTTTTTTGGTTTAACTAGCGCTCCGGTCTAGTTTTTTGTATTGTGGTATTATGGGGATAGTAGGATTTGCCACTATGAAACGGCAATCCTCAATTTTCCAACTAGTAAGGGCCTGTTAGGCAAAGAGTTCTCCGAAATATCAAAATTCGTATAATTTCCAAAATATCAAGATTCTCCCTAAAAATGCAAGAAGATATAGAGATAGAGATGAAGATATAGTTGGTACACCATGCGGCGGTACAACACTTGGATGTTCCCTAGTTTGTCTGCTCATCCTTTTCTCCAGGGCATCTATCTATCTTTATTCCTTCAGGCGGTTGTACATTCATCAAAACTACCGCTGGAGTATCTCATAGCTAAGCAAGTAAGCAGCCACATGCTCTGCAGTGTATGTACCTAGCTGCCCAGGAGCTACCAGTTAAAAAGGACGCACTTGCAGTACTAGCAAGCTTTGGAGGAGAGAAGAAAAGCAATGCAGATCATGTGGCTCGCCTTGTCCTCTCTCTGCCCCCAAGCAGTACCCAAAAAAGATGGTGATTGGTTTCCTTTAAAAGAGAGGGGAAAAGAGAGCTTTCAAGAACTCTTTCTCGTTCAGCATCCCCACGACCCCATCTCACCTATCTTTTTTTTCTTGGACGCCAACTAACTTTGGGTAGCCTCTCAATTCCTGGACTGACCCTTGTCATGGAAGAAAAGATCGTGCAAACTACATATAGTCTAGCTATTGCTACAATAGCAAACGATCTTTGTCCTGGAACTAGTGGGAGATAATTGACCAACCGAGCTTTGCATATTGGGTATTTGAGGAAAACTGAAGGAAAAAATGGAGTGGAAATGTTTACCTGTCGATGTCGACGCGGCCAGGAACAGTCCTTGTGCTCAACAACTTTGGCTGACTTGGACACTAATATGACCTTGAATTGACAAGGATAGTTGCCCAAGTGGACAAGAGAAAGAGATAAATCTATGGGCTAGCGGGTGAAAACTCCCCAGAACAATCATGTCGTCGTCTATTCATGCTGATACAGCTAAAGATCCTGTCTGAGCAAGCCAAAACACACACCCTGACCTCCTACAGTTCCTACTGCACTCTTAGGCTCAGCATTTCAATTTTCCATCACGTTTTCAGACAGTTGATCAACTGGTGCCTTGCCAGGGACCGTCGCTGTAAACGGGTCTCGATCAGCATAAATAGGTGGCAACAATGCTGGGGCAGCTCTGAGCTAGCTGAAAATAGGCAGTAGCATTAGCGGGTTTAAAGCCGAGCAACCTGTCATGAACCCCACCAAAGATGCTCATTAGTGTGTACTGAGATCTCATTAGGTCTGCAGCAATGATTCATCCATTGTACAGCTGCAGTAAATCACAAGGCCATCCTCCACCAGCAGCCAATTAAAAGCATGATTTGATGAGCTTTCAAATGACTAAAGTGAGATAGATCTAACTCAGATGTATAATGCATTTGTAGGGTCCGTTCTTGTGGACTGACAACAAGCTTTACAAATGACTGCTCATGCCAAACATCTCTTGCTGGTGGCACGAGACTAGTGTTCATGCGCAGCATTGGACTAAGGGTGACCACAGAACAAAAAATGATGTCGCAGAAAGACAGTGCCTGCAGAAAACATGAGGGCTCTGAAGCGATTGAGTCTCACAGGGGTAGCAAAGCAACAGAAACCAAGAAATAAAATGCCCAAAAGCAACACCATTTTTTAGCAGCAAGGTGCATTAATAATTTACAGTAAACCAAAAAGATTCACATAGTTAATAAAAAAAGGTCAACACACCAAGGGTTGCCTTGACGAAACAGAAAGGTTGTGTTAACTTATGTGCAATTGAAATTCATGTATGGTCACCTCAGTACAGGATAACAAGTCTATGTGTGCTAATCAACAGTTATATTTAGTATGAATACAAATCCTGGAAATAATAAGCCAACCAGAAATCCTTTGATTTAGCATCTGTGCACATGTGATACTTTCTTGCAGGACCCGTCCTATCTACATCCAAAACTGCATTCCTTGTTGGCTGGTTGTTTGCACTCACCTAAATGATTAAGTATTCCATTTGTCAGTGCACATGAAAGATGAACCTACGAAACTACAGAAAATAAAAATATTTAAAAAATATCAGATGACATGAAGCAAATCATGGTTAACAAGGATTGCTTATATGTTCTTGTATCATATTTTAATGTTTTTCTAGTCTGACTAGATTTCAGATCTTGTGAAGCCCTCTACGTAGACCTTTGAGTTTACCATAGTTATTAAGGTGGTAAAGCGACCCTAGGCGTCCGACTACCTTTTTACCTTTTAAGCGATAAGGCGTAAGGCGAGGCGATGCCTTACTCAGAAAATATAGGAAAACAAATTTCAAATTTCAAATAACAATAGCAATATAGCATGATAAAACTAGGCAAATACCAAATAGCAATAGTAATATAGCAATCTAGCATAACAAAAGTAGCATATAGTTCAACACTCCAACTGTCCCATCTCTCAAATCTCCCTTTGTTGTACACTGGCCAAGCTACCAATTTGCTTCATGTATATTCTGCAGGTGTTTAGAATCATAGTCACCCTTGATAATAACAAGGAACCCAAAAGTTAGACAAATGAGTGTAAATGGTATTGAGAAACAGTAAAGGAACGGCGCTTCAGTAAAGCAACACTTTTCAGATCAAACGCCTTAAGGGTCCAGCTTTATCCACAAAGCAAATGAATCAAAAAGAGGTCCTCCAGGTAAAGAGTAAAGAGTAAAACAAAAGAGATAGAACAAATCAGGATGAGTAAAGAGTTCGACAGAGCAGCGGGCACATACGGGAGGAAATGAAGGAGACGATGACAGTCCTCAGTGCGTGCAGAGGAGCATCGGGTAGCTGTGAGAAGGATGAGGAGGGACTCACGGTCATGGATGATGCCGTGGGAGAAGCCGCCATCACCACCAGTGGGGTGCAGAGGAGACGGCCCTGGAAGTTATGGCTGCTCTGCTCTGCTCCATTCCCGCCACGCCATGGCACCACTACTACCCCTCCTCCCTAGCAACCAAGGCGGTGGAACACCATGCCCTTCCCGCGCCGCCTTACTGCCTAGGCGACGACAAGATGACACCTTAATAACATATTTTACTTCATGCAAGGTACTCACGTACCATTGTACTAAAAAAACTCCACCCCAAGAGTTTATCAATGGACAAAAAATTGATTTACATGAAAAGAGAACATTAGGGCAGATCGAATGAAGGAGGGACACATAACTAATGTAGAAGGGTAATATCATCAGCACATTTCCTGTACTTAGCAATGGTAATTAATTGAAAACTTTGATGTGGATTACTTCAACTTAACTAAAGAAACAACACGATATAATACACCTTTCAAGGTTGAGAAAATACAAAACATAAACATATGTTCACAAAACACAACACTGTGCTAAGGCAGCAAAGGATATTGAAAATCTGAAATTATCATACCTCACATTAAAACATCCATATCCTTAAATCATCAATGGAAACATCTTTTACTCTTGTATGCATATGTGCTCCCTGTGGTACTCTCTCACAATGACTGGCACACTAGTAGGTGGGAGCTGCGGCAGCAGGACAAATCATCAATTCCATGTACCAAACGATAGACAGCCCCTCTTAAATGATAACAATACAGTACAGATGTGATATACAAATATGAGGAGCACAAAAACTGTAATTTGAGTATAGCATATTAATATGTCCAATTGGTTAGGCATACAAAAAAAGAAGTATCCACAAGAACTATAAAGGGAAATAACTGCAAGCAAAACTGTTTGTGTCCATCCATACTAAATGGACTATCAATAGTTCAATCATGGGGGAACTGCCACCTAGCAGATAATACTAGCTGAAATTTCAAAATAGTTATTTCATTTGTGCCATAGAACTATTAGTAGCAAACATGCAGGATCAAGGCAACAAGCTGTACAGCATTATAAAAGTATCCATAAGTATCTTCACTATGAAAGGTATGAAAGGAAAAGGTCATGTCCTCATATATTAATAAAGAAAACAACAACTCTTGAAGACGCTTGACTATTATCGAACAAAAAAACTATATCAGTGAGAAAGCAATCAGTGCAAAGACTAGATGGAATAAAGAAATACTTTGAACCAGATTAAGAACAATAAAAACTGCAATCACCAGGCAAGCTCAGTTCAAATTAGACATAGTCAATAACTATTGAAAGACCATGTTCTATTTTGTTTCTTTTTATTTCAGCGTGCCATATTTATTTTCCAGTAGCAATCAGATTCATCGCTCACAGAGTCACAGTTACTTCACATGTGCAAAATAATGCATCAGTTTGCAGACAGCCCGCATCTCTGCCAAGGCATATGGTCCTGCTGTCTAAATCCAAGGCCAGTTGGGCCAGACAGATCTGACTGTTAGACCAAATAAGGTAGCTTTATGAAAGGTAGTTTTGTTAGAGCATACAAAAACAATGACGTTGTGCCAATACTGATCATGCAACTTTTAATATGAAGAGGAGACTACTATACATGTGGCTTAGATATATTTTTAGAAAAAAGAAAGTGGGTGTAAACATGATCAAATGAAAGAATCTCTTTGTATCAAATTATCTGATCCTTGCTAACTATGAGATCCAGTATGCCTAATAAATATAAGCAGAACATACTCAGCTAACTCCGCCTATATTGTCTCAACATAATAGGTCCCAAGTCCTAGTAAAGGAGGGAGGATCCTTCCCCCTAAAAGGTTGTGTTAGGCTTGACGAGCCAATGAAAAACCTAGCCACTCTATGAAATTATCTATTCAATCTCATAGATTCCCCGCTGTAACTAAAAGCTCTCTTGCTGCCTGGCTACATGCCCTCTAGCTTCCTTTCTTTTCCCTCTCCTCCCTGTTCCGCTCTAGCTCCTGTCCTGTACTTTCTTTGGCTCTGGCCACCCTTTAATATATAACCTCCATAGGAGCCTCTCCTACTAGTTTACCTCAAAAAAAAGTTTGGGTTTCAACTCTAACCTATCCTAACTTGCTTGGGATTGAAAGGCTTTAAAGAAGAACATATTCAGCTCAGTGTTCCCTGCCATAGATAAGGGGAACCTTTTTTATTGGTACATATGACCCCTACACTTTTTTTGGTAAGATATTTAGCCAAAACTGTGTTGAAAGTAATCCTTGGGTGCTATAATTATGCCTTCCTAGTTTATGCTTTCCTATTTTAGCTCAGCCTATGTTTGGTAGCTAATTCTGTTCTATGGTAGCTTATCCTGATTATAAGGTAGCTAGTCCTGATTATAAGGATCAAATAAATCCCTGCTATGTATTGGAAACTCACCATGTAATGGTCTATTTAAACAAGGGAAACAATCCAAAGTAAAGTGCCAAAGTGAGCACAAGTTCTCTTACCTCTGGTCTGTTCGGTTCCTGTGATTTGGCCCTTGAGCTCGTCTCTCCGACGAGTTCCTGACAATTGGTATCAGAGCCGGTTTGCGGACCGGGGAAGCTGATGGCTGACCAGGGGACACTGGCCGCCAGCTCCTCCAACAACGGTGTTGTGATCCAGAGGGTGATTCGTGAGGTGGGCGGCGGGAGTAGCTACCCCGTTCTCACCAAGACCAATTACTCCGAATGGACATTGCTGATGAAGGTGAAGCTGAGGGCAAGGGCGCTTTGGCACGTCGTCGAGAACGGCGGTGCCAATGCGCAGGAGGAGATGATGGCACTCGACGCTCTCTGTAGCGCAGTGCCGCCGGAGATGGTGTCCTCCATCGCCGACAAAGAGACGGCAAAGGAGGCCTAGAAGACTATCTTGGAGATGCGGGTCGGCAACGACCGCGTGAAGAAATCTGCCACAGTTCAACTTCGGCGGAAATTCGACCTGGCGACGTTCAACGATGGCGAGACCATCGAAGACTTCGCATTACGCCTCAACGGAATGGCGACGACGCTCGCCACCCTTGGTGCGGGAGTTGAGGAGAGCAAGATCGTTCGCAGTGTTCCTCCACGGTTTAAGCAGATCGTACTCGCCATTACCACGCTCCTTGACGTGTCGACTCTCACGGTCTCGGATCTGGTGGGGCGGCTGAAGGCAGCGGAGGAGGCCTTCGAGGAGGCTCCGGGATCGCTGCAGCACGACGGCCGTCTCTACCTCACGAGGAGTAGGATGCCCGACGAAAGAAAAGGGAGGCGGAGAACCACTCCGGCAATGGCTCAGGACGCCGAGGAGGACGACGCGGGCGCGGCCGTGGGCGTGGAGGCCGGTCGTCTGGTGGACCATCATCCGGTAAGAGTGGTGATGAATGTAGGAAATGCGGCAAGCTGGGCCATTGGGCTCGCGAATGACGCTCGAAGCCCAAGAAGGAGCAGGCTCATGCGGTCAAGGAGGAGGAAGAGGCATCGCTCCTCCTCGCCAGGGCCTCCCCGACTGTCCTCGACACCGCCACCGGCACAGCGCCGGCCGGGTCGCCGGTGGCTCCATTGCCAAGGGCCAGCCTGCCGTTGCAACCGGCGGGGCAGGCACACAGCGGAGGCATGGAGGCGCCTTAGATCGAGATCCGGGAAGAGAAGGTCTTCACCCAGCTCAGAGAGGAGGTGGAGCGCGAAGCGAAGGCGTGGATCCTGGACACCGGGGCAACCAATCATATGTCCGGGTCCAGGGTCGCCTTCTCGAAGCTGGACATGGCGATGCTAGGCACTGTTCGGTTCGGCGACGACTCAGTGGCATGGATCGAGGGCCGCGGGACGGTCTCATTCGTGTGCCAGAATGGGGAGCTTCGATTGTTCGCCGGAGTTTACTACATTCCCCGATTAACCACGAACATCGTGAGTATCGGGCAGCTTGATGAAGAAGGGTACAGGATCAAGATCGAGGCCGGAGTCATGAGGATCCAGGAGCCCGATGGCAAGCTGTTGGCAAAGGTGTCGCGAGCAGAAGACCGCTTATACATGCTCCGCATCAAGATAGCACAGCCGGCGTGCCTGGCGATGCGAGGACGCGACGACGAGGTGGCGTGGCGCTGGCATGAGCGCTTCGGCCACGTCAACATGGCGGCGCTGAGGAAGCTGGCTCGAGAGGAGCTAGTTCGAGGGCTGCCGGAGCTCGGCCATGTAGAGCGGGTGTGCGAGGCTTGCCAGGCAGGCAAGCAGAGGCGCGCTCACTTCCCGGCGCAAGCAGAATTTCGGGCGCAGCGGCTCTTGGAGCTGGTACACGGGGACATATGCGGCCCCATCACACCGGCAACACCGAGGGGGAATAAATATTTCTTGCTGTTGGTGGATGACTTGAGCAGGTACATGTGGGTAGCCGCGATTCCTTCAAAGGATCGTGCTGCGGCTGCCATCAAGGAGATCCAGGCGCGGGCGGAAGGAGTCTGGAGTCAAGCTGAAGGCTCTCCGAACTGATCAGGGAGGTGAATTCACCTCGATCGAGTTTGCGGAGTACTGCGCGGCGGATGGTGTCCACCGGCAACTCATGGCGCCGTACAGTCCACAACAAAACGGCGTGGTCGAGCGTCGGAATGGGACTGTGGTGGCGGCAGCAAGGAGCATGCTCAAGGCGAAGGGACTACCTGGCTGGTTCTGGGGTGAAGCGGTAAGCACGGCGGTCTATGTGCTGAACAGGTGCCTGACGAAGAGCGTGGAAGGGATGACGCCATTCGAGGCATGGCACGGGAAGAAGCCGGCCGTGCACCACCTCAAGACGTTCGGCTGCATCGTCTACGTCCGCAACACCAAACCTCATCTGAAGAAGCTGGAGGATCGAGGGCGCAAGATGATTTTTGTTGGGTACGAGAAGGGAACAAAGGCGTACCGGGCCTACAATCCCATCTCCAAGAGTGTCCATGTGACACGGGACGTGGTGTTTGATGAACAAGCTCAGTGGGACTGGGGCACGACGGGCAACTCCGACACGACGAGCGTCAACAACGATGTATTCACGGTGGAATACTCCATCACGGACCAGGCGCCTCCGACGGCCGAAGGCGTCGTTGAGGCACCTGGGGAGGCACCGACAGACGTCGACCCAACTCCCCCGCCATTGCCGCACTCCCTTGGTGGGGGGGTGCCAGAAGGAACGCCATCACCACACGTCCCTGATGTGGGGACGCCAGGAGGATCCGAAAAGGGGGAGGCAGTGGAGTTTGTCTCACCGCCTTCCGGCATCGACGACGACTACCTCAACGCCTACTACGACGAGAATGATTGACTCCGTTTCCGCAAGATGGACAATATACTCGGGCCTGCATCTCCACCAGGTTTCGTGCCGAGGGTACTGATTGCAGAGGAGCTGCACGCAGTGAGCTCCGATGAGCCGACCTCCTTTATTGAGGCCGAGCGCAGTCCCAGCTGGAGGAAGGCAATGATGGAGGAGATGGAGTCAATTGAAGACAACAAGACTTAGTTTCTTGCTGATCTCCCCCCTGGAAGACGGGCAATTGGTTTGAAATGGGTCTTCAAGGTGAAAAGGGATGAACACGGAGCAATATCCAAGTACAAGGCACGTCTCGTGGTTAAAGGGTATGCACAGAGGCACGGCATCAACTACAATGAGGTGTTTGCTCCGGTGGCGCGGCTAGATTCGGTGCATCTGCTCATTGCTCTTGTAGCGCATGAAGGATGGGAGGTGCACCACATGGATGTCAAGTCGGCATTCTTGAACGGCGACCTTCAAGAGGAGGTGTACGTGGAGCAGCCGGCCGGTTTTGTTGTTGCCGGCCAAGAGCACAAGGTACTCAAGCTGCGGAAAGCATTATATGGGCTGCACCAAGCTCCTCGGGCTTGGAATGAAAAATTGGACAGCACACTGTTATCTTTTAGTTTCAGGAGGAGTCCCTCAGAACATGCCATCTACATCAAGAAGAACAATGACATGCAGTTGGCGGTCGAAGTGTATGTCGATGATCTAGTGATCACCGGGGCTAGCAGAAGTGACATCAAGAGGTTCAAAGAAGAGATGGCAGCAGCATTCAAGATGAGTGACCTTGGGTTACTCCACTACTACATCGGTATTGAAGTAAAGCAGAGGAAGGATGGAATATCACTCAGTCAAGGAGCCTATGCCACCAAGATATTGGAGAAGAGTGGAATGGCAGGATGTAACCCTTGCCAAGTGCCCATGGAGACACGCCTGAAATTGAGCAAGCTCAGCTCGGAGCCTCCAGTAGCCGACGCAACAGCATATAGGAGCATTGTTGGGCGCCTAAGGTATCTGGTCAATACCCGTCCTGATCTGGCTTTTGCTGCTGGATATGTGAGTCGATTCCTAGAAGACCCACGAGAAGATCATCTGGTGGCAGTAAAGCATATCCTGCGCTATGTAGGAGGAACCAAGAATTGGGGAATCTGGTTCGGCAGGAAGAAGGCAGAAGAGGTGAACTTGACTGGTTTCAGTGACAGTGACTATGCCGGTGATGTTGACACCAGGAAGAGTACAACAGGGGTGATTTTCTTCCTCAACAACAGCCCAATCACCTGGCAGTCAACAAAGCAAAAAGTGGTAGCACAATCAACCTGTGAAGCAGAATATATAGCAGCGGCTAATGCTGCCTGTCAGGCGCTGTGGCTAGCCAGAGTACTAGCAGAGGTCCAAGGATCAGAACCTAAGGCGCCAATGCTAAGGGTTGACAACAAGTCGGCAATTGCTTTGATCAAGAATCCTGTACTCCATGGACAGAGTAAGCATATTGAGGTGAAGTATCATCTGGTCCGGGAGTCAGCTGAAGCAGGACTGATCAAGGTGGATTTCATTAGAAGTGAAGATCAGCTGGGGGACATGTTGACAAAGCCACTCGGCAAGATCAGGTTCTGTGAGCTGCGATCAAAGATCGGCCTCATTGATACTGGAGATCTGCACCACAAGGCTTAGGAGGAGAATGTTGAAAGTAATCCTTGGGTGCTATAATTATGCCTTCCTAGTTTATGCTTTCCTATTTTAGCTCAGCCTATGTTTGGTAGCTAATTCTGTTCTATGGTAGCTTATCCTGATTATAAGGTAGCCAGTCCTGATTATAAGGATCAAATAAATCCCTGCTATGTATTGGAAACTCACCATGTAATGGTCTATTTAAACAAGGGAAATAATCCAAAGTAAAGTGCCAAAGTGAGCACAAGTTCTCTTACCTCTGGTCTGTTCGGTTCCTGTGATTTGGCCCTTGAGCTCGTCTCTCCGGTGAGTTCCTGACAAACTGAACAGAAAAAGTTTCCATCATGGACTTGGCTGAAGTTAAAGCTATGGGGTTGGGGTTGCGGTTTCTCTTTAGCAAAGCAAGAACACAAATCCGCAGCTCAAAGTTCAAGAATTCAAGTGATACTATCCCCTAACAATTCTAAAGCTAGGTCCACATATGATAACATTGCATTGAACTGTAAAAGGCACAAAACAGTGGCAGGCAGAAACAAAATTAACATAGGTAGAATATGATTTGCTTATATGCATGAGGAATTGATTGAGAAATACAAGGCTACAAGGCTACAGGCTACAAGAAACATAGTCAGGAGTAGTGTCATACCAATCCAGTGAACAAAATTCATTTGATTAAATCCAACGTGAGAAATGAAATGACCAGCAATAATATATACGGGAAATTCAGCATACTTAAGATTCAGTAGTTGGAGATTTTCGTTATCAGCGCAGTTTTTAAGATGGCCCAAATCTTCCTTCTCAGGAACTCTTGAAATAGCATATGGGTCACCTGAGTAAATAACATGCCGTGTGTTAAGAAGTTCCTTAGAGGCAATCTAAATTAGTAACTTACGGTACAAGCAACAACGATACAGTACCAAGTTCATTAGAGCATATAAAATCAAGTTGCACCCTCTCATGAAATTTATATGCTTCGCAACCATTGCTACAACAGCTGTCCCAACTCTGGAATAAACTGCTGCTGCTCCATTTGATAATATCGAAGAGGCACCAAAAAAAACCTTGTGACCTCATGCATGATGTATGAGATGCCATTAATGTGCGTATACATGCAGCTTATACTCTTTGCAACTAATATGCGTGATAATGCTTGTCCCTCATTGTTCAGATGAGAATCTACCACAACAACACAGAACTTCTTTCCAAGCTTGTGGGCATGATCAAAAATCATTTCAACAACAGAGGATGAAGCATATGTCAGTAGGAGATCATCATCTCTGACTTTGGTGACCACATGACTAACAATGCACCGGTCTGCAACTCTTATCTTCTCATTTATAAACCTATCAATGTCAGACTGGAAACTAGCTTTAGCTTCTGACTCAAACAATGTAATTGAAGCTTTGCAATCCTGCTCTTCAAAAACCTAATTGCATTGCCCATGCTGATCAAAAGAGGCCTGCAATCAGTGAGAAATGACACATAGCTACTGATTTTAGCAGTAAGATCTCTGTTGAGGGTTTTTGCTGAAGGTGTAGAGTAATCTTTTATTCTTTTATGGCCTCTCTGAAAGCAAGAAGCATTGCTGTGCCATGAGCATTGCCACCCAATATAACACCAGACAAATATTGAAGCCCAACCTGAAACATAGCACAGGTCACCTAAGATATTTTGGTCAACATAGAGGTAAAATAAGATAATTGCTGTTGACCAGATTTAGCGGTAACCACCCCAACATCAGAAAATAAGAAGAATGAAAATAGCTTTTAGGCCCATCTGTTTTATGTCAACTATAAACCCAGAGAAGCAGCAATACAAGATAGAACAAATCACCATTGCAACAGTGCTCGATATTATCGCTTCAACTATATTCATCTTATAGTATATTTGAGATTACCGCCTTACCCTAATCCCCAAGGAAAAACAGTGGCCTGTGTCATTATTCATCACCACGTATTTGCAATTTGCATTGTGGTATTTAATAATTACCTTGTACACAGAAGAGTGCATTGGATCAAGATGAAATTTTTTTGACTCGAGATCAGGAAGATGAGAGCCATGCACATATTGAGGTAGGTGTCTGAACAGTTCAACTCTGTTTTGTGCTTCTGCTTGGTTGGCCAGTGAGCGCCTCTTTGCTTTCTCCACTCGATGTACATCATCAAGCTGTATAAGAGGGGGAGGAACATCCTTCTTTCTATCTCTGTCAGGAGGACGCACACTAGTCTTCTTATCAGAAGCAACTGGAGGTGTAACTTGGGTCACATCTTTCTTGAGAGATGCCTTTACAGTTTTTGGTTGCTTTGACATTGCAGGACTAACACTAGAAGTCACGACTGTAGGTTTTCTTGATAAACTTGAAATTTCAATTAGAAAAATGGTGGATGTCAGTGAAAGATGTGGTCGAAAACTTCATCTGAATGATACAGAGCGCCATGCCCCCATCCACCCAAAAATGATAATTCCACCATCATTCCCTCAGGTAGAGGACTCAGTTTAACTGCAAACTTCCCTAGAATAACAAAAGGAAACCATATAGAATAATGAAATCTAGGTTCAGTAAAAGCAGGCAAACTACCTGCCTCCTTTGCGGCAGCTTTGGCTGCACGCTGAGCTTCCTGAATAGCACAAATCTCTGCTTTAGAAAGTCTGTTTTTGTTGAACTAGGGCCAGAGTACCTTCATTCTGTGTATCAGTAAGATCTTCCTTTGATTCTAAAAATAAACAGCAGAAGAAACGTATGCACAGCTAGTATATGGTCATTCTTTAAATAGTTTTTAGAGGAATGCTGATCAGTAATTGTCTGCTATTTGCATCTAACAAGCATGTGAGTTCTTAAAACAATCATGTTAAATATAGAGAACATAGACTAATCATACAATGCACACCATTTCCAAGAGTTAATATAGCACATGAACAACAGGCAATAATGCAATATGCATAGCTATAAATAGCATAAATAAATATTATATTCTCCTCTTGGTGACTGTGGTTGTGTGCTAATTCATATGTCACAAATGAAGTATTCTTGGCTAAGAACTGCACATTGATTCAGCTTCAAATTCACTGCTGTACAATAATAGTTAGTTTTCCAGAAAAATTCCATGGTTCAACCCTCTACCATCAACCTCAACCCTTTAGGTTTTATTTTCTCACTGTATACAACACTGCTTTTAGCATCAAGCAATAGCAAATTAGCAACCGTGAAAATGATCAGGCAATGCAGTAGGGTCCTTGGAAAGTGACCTCCGCTAGTCCGCTTAACACAATGTGCTGTTCCGCAGAGGTAGCAGCAGAAGCAGTACACATATGCGTATAGCTTATGCTGCAACTGTATTGCAGTCTCATTTGTAAAGTTAGAGGTAGAGCTATCCATCAACATCTAACATTTGAAAAATTAACGGAATCATTTCTTAGATAAGGGAAATATGCACATACACATACGCAATTGGAGAGGTAGTGGTAATAGATTTCGAGGTCGGGACTCGGGAGTAGCATACCCAGGAGAGCGGGGGGAGGGGGCCGCGCCCACGAGACGTCGACGTCGACGTGGAGGTCGGAAGCGGCGTCGAGGCGGGAGGACGAAGGCGGCGGCGGGGTCGCGGGGAGGACGACAAGAGGGAATCGGCCACGGATCCTGCTAGAGGGAGGGGGAGGTGGTCGGGGAGAGCGATCCCTGCGAGAGCACGGAGCCGGGCGGCGACGAGGACCTCGCGGGCGCAGGCGTGGTCAGCGCCGCCGCAGCGGAAGCCGGCTCGTATGAGGTGACGAGGCGGACCTGCCGGTACCTGGGCTCCACGCCCCCGAGGAGGTCCGCGGTGGCCGCCGGAGATCCCTCCCTCCCTGTGCGGCGGGCGGCGGCGGCGGCGGCACGCGTACTGGATGGCGTGGGCTCTCTCCGTCCAGCGAAATACCACTCCGGGCCAGCATATATGGGCCGGACGTGAGCCACAAACCAATTCCGGCCCAACCATATGGGCCTCACGCGAGACACCATCCGGTTCTGGCCCATTTACATGGGCCGTTCACTTAGATGATCAAAAGTCGAGATCTACTGCTACAGTATTCAAATACCGTATCGTGTTCGTGACCAGTGTTTTACATTGAGTGCTAGTAGTTACAACGAAAAAAATACAACATTAAAAGAACACTATATCACCACGTGTCAATGATAATAAGGATTCATGCGTTAATGAGAAGGATTATAGTGGTAGCAGATTCACCACCACTATAGCATAGAAGTACTTTCGCTACCGTGTTTATAGTATAATCTGTGCCCTTGAACTCGGATCCAACCTGCATAAGTTTCCGTAAAAACCATGACTCCAGCTGATCATATCCTTCTGGGCCATCTATACGATGATATACTCTTTATTTAGATAAAAATTAAGGATTCATTTTTAAAATCTATATATCATTAATCTAATATGATCATACATATTAGTAAAATATGAAAGATAAAACCTCAATTTTCTATTTAAAGTGAGGATATATCGTCAAATCTCGCACGTACATACTTACATATAATTGGTGGCACCATTGCATGCACTAGCTGGTCGACGCATGGCATATCATGCAAGCTCAAATTATTGGTGCGCGTACGCACGTCAGTGTAGCTACCAACTGACGCAAACTGATCGTACAAAACTAGCTCACTTATCTCTCAAGTGGAGAACTTTTTATCACCTGCTCCTGCGCGCATGCACGCTTGCTCTAACTCTTTACTTTTGCACGCCGCGCCGTCAGCTTTGATCTGCAATTAATATATCATTTGGGGTGGAGCTTAATTGTCTCCTTACTAGCTCCCTTTGCGATTTTAGCAAAACACTATGAACATTTGGAAGAGATGATGTGGTTAATTAGCCATATATGAAACGTTAATCTAAGCCATAGGCTTAATTAGCAAACGGTACAAGTACAATAGGCATCTAGATAGAGCTAACATGTGTAGGATATATTATTGGTGCATGCACTAGAACTCCATGGATGGAGGAACATCGATCTATCATGTTCTGTGTGTGTGCAGTGTGTATGCACACATATCCGTACGTTCATCATGCATATCATCATATCATGATCACCAGCAGCAGGAGCATATATAGTGTTAATGAGAAAAGCTAGCCAAGTTGCAAGTACATATATCCATCTACCATGTCGACAACTCAACATCCATATAACTCTTGTAGTGTTACAGCATATACCACATCTAGCTAGCTAGTTGCATGTGGTGCTACATATATATACACATTGGCAGCACTACTTTAACGTGACATAAGTAAACAAGCATGACAAGCTAGCCCATCTACTTTAATTTTAGGAGGACATCCTTTATAGTGATGACACACAGGAGCACTAGCAAAAAGTATATAGGGTACACCACTTAACTGTCTATATTTTGTTTCGATCTCTGTAGACTGATTTCTAAAATAAATGATATAACACTAATTTGTTTTTTCACCTAGGTACCTAGGCTGATGACACATGCATACATTCACCTAGGTACCAAGACTATGGCTCAGCAATATAATTTATATTGTATCATCAAATTTTTTATAGTTTCTAGCAGAATTTTAAAAGTGATTAAGAATACAAGCCTAGGGCTTAAGCCCTAATTGCCCTAAACCTACCTCCGCCACTACTCAGTCTCTCTCTCTATATATATCTAGATTGATATGACCGTACGAATATTAGTCATACATATATATAATCTGATTTATCTATCTATAAAAATGGTTTACGTAGTAACGGTGGGTCGGTGCAGAATACATGCATGCATGCATGCTTGCTTAGACTGCATCTCCGCGTGAAACCAGTCGATAGTTCGTCGAAACGAACACACATGCACTTGCCACTGCATATCATCGATGATTCTTCTTCTTCTTCTTTTATCTACTGCATGCTCCCAGCATCGGATCATCGTCATCATTGAATGATTGATATATCTATCATATCGCGCATGCAGGAGGGCCAAGTTATCTACTACTTGCTCCTGTATATTATTTGCAGTACTTCTTCGCCATGAGCCAGCTTCCTCAGAAGGGCCAACTTAACATGTAAGTCAAGTCAAAAATATATATAGTGGTGATCAATCGATGACGATGACGACAAAAGTTGCAACACATGTACAATAAATATATATATATACACTATAATCGCCGATGTATCCATCTATCTATCTTCCTCGATTGACAATTATTTGGAGCACGATCGAGAACGCCGACAAGTTGTCATATGTGCACGCTTTATGGTTAGTTTGTACTACCAATGTTTCATATAGTCGTTTAACTTTTTTTTTTTAAAAAAAAACTCCTTCTTTTGACCAACTTTAAATAAAAATATATTAATATTTATAATATTAAATAAATATAATATTAAAATATATTTAATGATCGATTTAATAAATCTAATTTGATGTCGTAATTGTGTTATATATTTTATAAAATTGGACAAGAAGTACTACGTGTATATATATACTTACACAGTAAGATATGGATCCGGATAAATAATGTCACGTATATACCCATGACTTCACCATCAAACTAATGTTGCTTAAGTGTAATAATTTGACTTATTAAAAAATCAAACAACTTACAGTATCTGACAGAGAAAATCAACCAATCAATTAATTAAACACGAGAGGGCATTTGCTAGCTAGCTCCGGTAAGTAGCAAGAAAAGCCTAAATGAGCATGCGCGTGCTTAATTACTAACTCACATTTCTCACATGAAAGAAGTGCATACTAGTAGAGTACAAATTGGAAGGTACCAAACAGTAGTCTAAATTGACCAAGCCTGAACGTACGTTGCATATTGGTCGTCGTTGATGCAAAAAGTACTCCAGTAAAAGATACTACAGATTGGGAATTAAGGAAGCAATTAAGCGTGTCAAAAATCGTAGTACGTGATGGTTCGTTGCCTAATTAATGCGACTTTGCTTTTATGACCATCCACGCAAAAACCGACTAAAATGCTTGATTTAACTATTGGAAGATAGAGGACGAGTAGTAGTACTGATGCATATTGTAATACACGAGATATTTGTCGTTTCTGAATAATATCAATAAAGTTGTCAACATTCGATGTATATATGCGCATAGGCAACACATCAGTACTGTAACAAGCGAGAACGACAAGCTGATGTGATTGTACATGTTTATTAATTGTGCACGAGTGATATCAATTAAGTTTATTCCACGTGGAATTATATTTCCGAGATATAACGCTTGCTAATTAGATCTGTTAGTTCATAAAATGCAACTGCTTGTTTTTACACGGTCATATAAAGTATGTAATGCTATAACAATATTATCGGCAATCAGTAAACAAACCTTAGTTTTGGATAAAAATATGATTGTTTGGGTAGAAATAAGGATTTGTCAATCCTCGCAGGGGGAAGACAGATTAGGACAGTTGGGGTTTTAACCTTAGACTTATCTCTAAAAATCCATTAAAATTATATCAGAATGTTATATATCTAGATTTTTTAAGAAATTTAAGAACAATTCATTCAGAATGTTATTTATATATATATATATATGGATTATAATTTCTATTCAAGTATCTTTCGGAAATCCTTGATTAAGAAGTTTGTAGTGTGTTACGTCGTAGTCGTCCATCTATCTTCATTCGAAGGCCAGGTTACCTTCGGTTAGTTTGTTGTAGTCTTGGCATTGAAGCAGCTGTCGTCGTCGTACGACCATACGCATGCGAGAGAGAGAGAAAGAGAGCACGGTTTGTTTGTGCTGCGGCGTCCGGTCGGGCCGGCGGCCGCCGGAGAAGTCAGATACGACGTCGACCGGCGACCGGCCGACAGCACGCCGCCCTTCCGGCAGCGCGTGTACGTTCTGCCCTCTCGCATACATGCATGATGCATGCATCCCTGCAGATGATTTGTGTGTGCGCGCCCATGTCCGTGTGTACGTACGTGTATTCACACGCGCACCACGTGGTGCCCACTGCGTGCAGCCCAGTGTGGCCATGCATGGGTACACATGCTGCTGTGAGCCGGTGACTGACGTGTATCCTCGTACTTTCGTGCCACGTCAGCCGACAGGCAGCCGTCCGTCCGTCCGACATGGCAGGTGCACGCATGCATGTACACGTACCACGACTTAATTTGATGGTAGGATATATCGATCGTTTGACAATGAAGCTTTATTAAATTTAATATAAATTTAATTTCCACTAACTTTAAATAAAAATATATTAACATTTATAATATCAAATAAATATATTAATGGTAAATTTAATGGAACTAATTGAATGTTGTAATTGTTTATTATTTTATAAAATTGATAAAAAATAAAGAAATTTAACTTTTAAAAAATAAACAAACTTATATTATGTAGTATCTTGATGATGACAATGTTGTAGTAAAATCTAAATATAATCCTTTATTTGTATACGGACTTAAAATTTTTTGCTCAGACTTTATTTAGGGTACTTGTAACCAAACATCGATCGGTCCTTTTTAACGTAAGTATAACAAATGAATTTATTGTACCATGTAAATTCGAATTGCAATTCTATCCTTGTAAAATTTCTATTGTACGAAAGTTTTTAGTATAAAACAGAATCAGATTAACTCCATGGATTCAACATATTCGTCCTAGATTACCATGAAAAAAAGGCTTGACAGTCGAAGAGCGTACTGCTAGCTAGGTTGGTCCGGTGTCTCTGTCGTGTGGGCCCGGTCTGAAGAGCAATCTGTCGGAGGCCGGGCCCACTCTGGATGCCACGTATGCACGAATCCATCGATTGGCCTGCAGTCCTGGTCAAAAAGGTTGTTCATCAGAACCACGGGGCAGTGGATTAAAATGCAAATATATTTACGCACGAGCCTATCTAATCTTATTACGTCGATTGACGCATATGCTTACGACACCATGCATGATAATATGGTCATGCAATTTTTATTTAATTGTGTTGCATTCAAAATCTAAACTTGGATTTTTAGCTCTGAGCTACGTGTAGTAATTAGTTCAACCTTAAAACATAAATTGATGGAGAAAGATGAACAATTCATTTTATATTCTAATAAGGAAGATTTTGATAAATATAGTTTCTTCACTAGAATTACTAGCTTCTGCAGAATCTCATTTGTTATATAGTTATCATCCGCTTCTCAAAATCTGAAACTTCCCTAAGAATCTTTAGCTTTGTAGCTTCTAGTTGCAGGTTGTGCCATGGCTTGCGGATATACAGATCGATCGATGTATAGAAATTTTACTTACGGATATACCAACACCAAAATACGTAACAGTAAGATACACTGCGAGTAAAAATAATGAACTAGGATGTGTACATTAGTTCTACTAATATACATGTATATACCGGTCAAAAAGTATTGGTCATATAGGCAGCTATATATATGTGTGTATGGTTGCAGGGCAGATCTCAACAGTTGACCGATCGACATTCATTCATCCCGGTGATGTATCTGTTGCAAAAATTATTAGTATATACAACATATATATGTGCAACTTGGTTATTGATCGTCTGTTTGGTATGATGCATGCATGCTGGGGCGGCGCCGGCCGACCGGCCGATGGCCAAATAAAATTGCTGGTTATTGGAATCCGGCCGCGGCCTCATCATATCAGCATGAAAATTATAGTTTCTAGCCGATAGAGGTAGTAGTAGCGTATACAGGGGCGGCCCTATCATTTTAGACATATAGGACGAAACTTAAAATATAGTAATCCCATCAAAACATTGAAATATATATATATTAGTCTAGACTTATCTAAATATAGTTGAAGACATCAATAGTTATTTACCACTCCGTTCGTTCAATAATATTTTAATCTATGACTATATAGTGATACTGTTTAGATTTATTGTACTATAAAACATGTATAATATAACGTCCAAAACATAGTCTGCTATATTTTACAGCCGGGTTACGTTTAGGAGGATCTGATCACCCGGCCCCTCATCCCCTCAATGCGGTCCCTAAGCATTTATCTATACATACCTACCAAATTTAAAAACTCGATCGAGAGCAATTACACGTACCTATGTATACACATTCAATTAGCTAGCCCACAGTTTCATTCCATCTCCAGCCATTATCATTCATGGCCGCCGACCGCCGGCCACCGGCGAGCAAGTCGGCGACTCTGTACAGATCGCCGCGCTCATCGATCGATCCCGCGCCGCGACGGACGCGCACTGCATGTAACCATCTGCAGCAACGCACGTACTCGATCATGCATCAATCATATTGGCATTCATGTAGGAGTAATATATATGGATCATATATAATATATTCGTAACTTGGATCGATCACATGCATCGACCTACTAGCTTGCATGACATGTGGATCCATGGGAGAGCTGGGCCACCCTTGTCAGCCTCAAATTGAGCCTGCTGCGTGCGGTGAACGTACGTGTAACTGTCAGCCACAGCTTGCTATATAGCTGATATGAGTGACAGTGCCAGTGGCATGTTGTTTAGTGCTCAATAGTGTGGACATAGCGTTTAGCCATCAATCGGTAACCACAGGTCTACTAGTTTAGGAATTAGGAACCCTGACTTAGTGATATTAATATCCTAGGACAATAATATATTATGGATTGATTCGTATAATCTTTAATTAAGTGTCTATGATACGATAGTGGTCTGATCTACTCTTGTGACCTTAATACCTCAATGAAAATTGTGGTTATTATTAGTTGATAAATTTATGGCGATATTATTGATCCAAAATCATAGATCCTCTCTTGTCTATATCTACTACCTCAATTAGTTGTTTCTTAATTTAATTAATCCTCTTGTCTATATATCTATATATAAACGACCTGAGGATATGCCATTAGCTCTAGTACAATTCAACAAAAATAAATTTTGCAACTTGCATGCATATATACACACAATCATATGATACAAGTATATAGCAGTTTAGTTTATTAATTAACTAAGCTGCTTGCAGTGCAACTTGTGTGGTTAGTTTATTTTAATTTATGTACTCGTCGGGGCATCCATGTGTGTCTGTTGTGTAGTCCATGTTCTGGATCTCTCCTCCTACCTCTTCTTTTTCTTCAGTTGTCTGCATGCATGTAGTGTGATCGATCAGTCAACGACTTCAGTTTTGTCACTACCTGCAGGAATCAGGATCACATATATAGCTAGCTAGCTAGCGCTATAGGTTTGCAGGTAACATATCTGAAAAATGACAGAAGCTTTCAAGCATGAACACTTGCTAATTAATTACTTCTACTTGGATGTGACCAAAATTGATTGGTGTAAATATATTGATGAGAGCATCCGATGGTCGCCGTTGCAGAGTGATTAATTCCTGTTCGATCTACTTTGACGACCTGATCGTTCTAGTGTTCCCTCTTGTCACATGTAAACATCAGAGACGATATTTTCCTAATACTGTATAAATAAGTACATATATTATATAAAGAAAGCGGGTGAGATCTGACCGGTAGGTAGGTACTGGCAGTTGGTAGTTTTTTCTGGTGTGGAGAGAGAAAGAGAGACTGGAGGTTAGACCAGGTTAGGTAGTGTATGATTGAGCTGCATGCAGCTGAACAAAGAGAAAGATTCCAAAAACTAGCTTAATTTGATGCTGCATACTTATAACTGCAAACTGATCGTTAATTGATTAAATAAGAGCGCATCATATAAAGTTTTTGTTTTTTTGGGAGTGGCTAGAATATTGTAATGTGATTTGCAGACTGCAGGTCAGATGGATGGATCGATCTATCAGACATGCTAATTAGTTAGTTACATGGCATGCATGCATACTGAGGAATCTTGATGAGTGCCACTGCATGCCGTGCACGTTATATTAGTACCATATCTATCTATGATTAATTCTTGATGGGTAATTACTAATTAGTAGTGTTGCATATGATTAGCTAGGTGATCATTAGAATAGACGGCGATCGATCTGCTGCTGCTGCTGCTGATCGATCATATGATGGCACGAGGTAGTAGTAGCTAGCTAATTGCCATGCATGTGGAGTCATGCATGGATGCATGCACTGATCGAGCTACTGATGCGGATGCAGTGATCGATGAGATCGATGGAGTCGTAGAGCTAGGATATTGCAGGCATGCACCAGGCTCTTCGCATCGAATCGCAGGTTGAATTGCCCCAAATTGTGACCAAATCCTCCATGGAGATCGCGATCGATCGGCCCATGCATGCACGCGTCATGTGCCGCCATGTGCGTGCCGGCGCGCGGTCTCCGCCGGCCTCCGCTGCATGCGCGCGCCACCGCCCCCGCGTGCGCCCACGGCTCCGGCCCGTCCCGTCCATGTCTG